>VKOC01006960.1:0-11295 GCA_009364415.1 Spea multiplicata
ATACACATATATATAAATACATATACATAATGTTTTCCTACCTTTCCTCTGTTAGTTACTTTTCCTCCTCCTCTTCGTTCTTCCTCTTGACTCTTCTTCTTCTGTCCTTCCCGTGCAGTAAAGAAGGTGGGCGTGGCTTCAGTGCTGTGTGCCGGGATCTGACATCAAATCCCGACGCACAGCATCAGTTGCCGCGCGCATAGCAAGGGAGCAGCATCGGACGTGTGTATTAACAGACCTCCCGCTCCCTTGATTGATTTTAAGCCGGTTGGGGTGAGATTTTTGATCTCCCCAACCGAGCTTGCTCCTCCAGCGGCGGACATTAATGTCCGTATCTGGAGGAGTGCCAGCGTCACCCTGGACGGACTGCCCGCCTCCCCAGCTCCCCGTTAGGTACTGTGCGCACGATGTTAGAACGTGTGCGCTCCCTCAAAAAGCTATGTGCACGCGCACAAGCGCACAGCTTAGAGGGAGCACTGGCCCTAACCATGACTTGTTAGGAGGTAAGAATAAACATTATGGACAAAACTAATGGGGCACCTGACCCTGACCATTACACCAACAGGGACTTTGATGACATCACATTCTAAATATATAGACATTAATATGAAGTTGCCCCCCTTTTGCAGCTTTATCAGCTTCCGTTCTTCTGGGAATGCTTTCCACAACATTTTGGGGAGTTTCTCTGGGCGTTTTTTGCCCGTTCATCCAGTAGAGACTTTGGGAGGTCAGGCACTGATGTTGGACTAGACGCCCGGCTCACAATCTCCATTCCAGTTCATCACAAAGGTGTTCCATGAAGTTGAGATCAGGGCTCTGTACGGTATGCTGAAGAGGACATACCAAGGCATTATGAGCAATGTTCTGCTTCCAACTTTGTGGTAACAGTTTGGGGAAGACCATTTCCTATTGCAGCATGACTGTGGCCCCAGTACACAACTGAAGGTCCATAAAAATATGTTTGGATGAGATTGGTGTGGAAGAACTTGACCGGCCGCACAGAGCTCTGACCTCAACCCCATCCAACACCTTTGGGATGAACTGGAACGGAGATTGTGAGCCAGGCGTCTCGTCAACATCAGGGCCTGACCTCACAAACGCTCTACTGGATGAACGGGCAAAAATTGTCAGAGAAACTCCCCAAAATCTCGTAGAAGCTAAAAAGGGGGTCGAACTTCAAATTAATGTCTATTGAAAAACAGGACAGTGGGGGAACTGCATGGGACAGAGGGGCTGTGCCTCAAAAATAAATACTATGCAGAGAAAACCAGGAGCATTGGGAGGGATGCAGTGCAGTATAAGGAAAACACAATGGTAATGGTTCTGAGGTGTAATCAACAATCCCTGATTGATACAAGTACATATTGTAGCTAAAAACTTGTGTCCCTCTCTCAGGTAGAGGAGTATTAACCACAAGGCAGACCATGCTTTTGCCTATGGCTACTGGCAAGAATTATAGGGTCATGCACGGTCCCTGGAGGGTTGGTAATGTGGTGGAACGCCTGAGAATAAAACATTTAAAAAGAGAGACCCAACGATACTACTGATCTATAAAGGTGTAATTTGTAAATTGTTAATTGGCTTTCAATGAATGGTACACAATGTTTGCTTCAAGTTCATTTGCATATGTATTTATATATGCGTATAGTTAGTTGTATGGCAGAACCCTTGTCTTACTCTATAATTACTAACGAAGACTCCCCGTGGAAAAATCCCTTGTTTTGCGCTCCAAATATAGCGTTTCAGCTGCATTGCCGGCTTGTGCTGTATTTGCTAATTCACATTTATGGATCTCGTGTCATTCTGTGTAGCTACAGGAAGTCACTTCCATATAAGGTCTTATCCGGAACCCTTCCTTTCTCCTGTTCACTTCCGACGGTCTGCTAACAGCTCTTTTTTTCCTATTTCCTTTGTGTATGAAATTGTCAATAATGTAGCATTTTTCACTCAGTAGGACATCGGCAACCATCACAAATGTGACGTTTACAGCGTTTGTTTCTACTACCAATCTATAATATCAATAGCTGCACCTTCTCCAGGCTTGAATTTGTTCTTCTCGTTCTAGCATGTGATGTATTTTCCATATATTTTGTCTTTTATAACGTATTAAGATTTGGGAAGTGGGATGAGGCTGAAAAAGTGGAATTTGGATGGAGAATTTGGTTGACATCCTTGTTCATTGTGTAGGGCCAACCTTTTGCACTTTCTCCTGCAGGAAGGGCTGACTTGGCCCTGCAAAATAAATAGTTAACAGGGGGAGATTTCTCAAAAGTCATCTCATTAATTAACGACTCCTCAGTGTGCCTCATAGGCACTTTTGCTTTAGGCAATGTGGTTAGAGATGTGGTTAGGAGATAAGGTTCCACCAAGACCAGAAGGGGTGAACGTGTTGAGTTTTGCCTGGAGTCTCTTGGTGAACCTCTACTTCACCAGGCCATTTGTATGAGGTTCTCGCTCTGTTATCTGAGCCCAATCTACTAGACAAACACCCCGACTCCTTATCATAATGCCTGTGGGGAACAATGGAATGGCTCAGTCTTAATCACCCAGTCGGACACTCTGGAGTCTATGGAGGGGCGGACTTCATTTGCATCGCCATAAAGCATCAGCTCAGTGCAGTGTTTGAGCCGGGAAAGTCACCCAAAATATCCAATGACTGACAGCGATGGCGGCCTCCAGGTCTGCAGATAAAGTTGGTTTATTGGAACAAAATTGCATATAACGAGATGGATGTCAGTACTACAAACACAGCGGTCATCTTGTCTACAGTATAATGTTTGACATCTTTCCAACGTCTCACATAACATGGGCCTCTTGATATCACATGGGACTCCTTCTCTAGAAAGCTCCCCTCTAGAAACATAGAAATTGATGGCACATAAGAACCATTCAGGCCATCTAGTCTGCCCAGCGTGCATTGTGCCCTAACTGGGGGCAAACACTCCCAAAAAAGGCAGGCATTTGTGAAGACTGTTGGCAGCTATGCACTCTGGATGCATTTGATGCAGCAAACCGGACAGCTGACTCTCACGCCTAAGATGTTCTCCTAAGGAGAGTAAATAACAGCCATGCTCTGCAAGACATGACAAAATATAACCTACATACATTTTTTATAATTTAGCCAGGTGGCTCAGCGTGAGATCCGGTAAACATTTAATTCATTTAAATAGGAATTGCAGCAGCTCTAAAAAAAAAAAAAAAGAAAAAAAATGATTTAAAAATTCTTAAAGCCAGACAGTGAGAGGAGTGGGACAGATGGGGACTTCTGCGCAGTAGACGGGAGCGAAACTGATAAATGCCAGAAGGAAATCCAAGTGCAAGCAATTAACTTGTTATAATGGAGAGGATGGAAAATCGGAAGAGGACTCTCTCTGCCCGGCGTGTGCCAAATGAACGCAGAGCGCGTAATTAATAAATGATAAATGGAGATGTTTTCGCTATTAGGCTGTTCATCCGGAATTACTTTGGCTATATATATATATATATCACAGCGCATAGGACAATGTTCACTCCATGCCGAGAAACGTTGGTGCATTGAGAGGCAGCGTGGGCTCGGAACGTTCCGTTACCGTTCTAATTGTTTAGAAAAGGACGGGATTTAAATACAAGGTTTTAAGAGTTCTGCTAGCATTCATAGGCATGGTAAAAATAGTATAAAGTGCAGGGTAAAAAAAAAAAACATAGCAAAAAAAATGGTATTTGGTATTATTCTGCTCTGTAGGTTATTTTTGAATATAAAAAAAAGTTATGAAAATGTAATAAATGATTCTGGGTAATAATAATAATTATAAGGTCCGGTTCGCTTAATGTTTGATTACTAATTAATGCCAATTTAGCCAGGGGTGCACTATGACTGGTACGGCGGGTGCATCCATCACCCAGGTGCCTCCATAACCAAGGTGCTCAGTGGGGTCATGTAATTTATGTTATGTTCTGGTGTCTGAGTATGGTGTCAGAGTGTGTATGTTAATGTATGTTTCTAGAGTGAGTGTAGGTGTATGGTGTTAGGGTGTGTAAGTATGTTTGTGTATGGTGTTAGACAGGGCCGGCCCAAGACATAATGCCGCCTGGGGCAAAGTTTAAAATGCCCCCCCGCCGACACCAGGGGTCATTATCTACCCTTCCTCTCCCACCCTATTATCTACCCTATCCCCCCTCCTTTGTACTTACCTTTCAGCAGTCCTGCGGCGAGTCTCCCTGCTCTGCCGCGGTGCGCGCTGCTTTACTGCTGGGCGCCGGAAATGAGGAGAGAGAGGGGCGCCGAGTAGGTACTGACAATTTGGTAAGTGAAAACCACTCGACGCCCCTCTCTCTCCCCCTGCTTAAAAATGTTTCCGCAAAAGGACAAACCATATACCAGGCTGGTGGCCATTTCCAAACGAGACGTTCAGCAGCTTTATTAATACTCAACTAAGAAAGGAGTTACTTCGGGTAAACTGTTGATTCTAATAGCATGAACCCGGAAAGCCTTGAAACACTTAATAGAATACATGAACATTCATTCTAAAAAAAGAGACTGAGCGGATGGGACAGACGGTGTCATCTGCTCGGACCAGGAGGAAAAGCAAAAATATTCTGGTTATTGATATATAATGAGGCCCAACCGCATGGAATTAGTGCACTAAAATAACTAACATGATGAATCCTAGCCAAAATCTTCCCCACACGCCAAAAAACGGGCTACTGAGTTGAGTTTTTTGCCTATATTTCAAAAACATTATTAAGAGCAGCTCCGGTAGGAAAGCATTGGATGCAGGGGCAACATGACTGAGGTGACGCCAGGCAGACCCCCCCTGTATCTGTGTAAATTATGCAAATAGGGCATTGAGGGACTGCATGACAATTAGTGGGTGCCCCTTGGAGGGGGGCAGGGCACAGGGGGCCAGAAGGGTACATAGGGAACCTCTCAGGGAGCCCCCTTTTATTGTTTGCTATAAAGGACAAAGTCTCACCCTCCCTCCTTGTTATTAGTGCTGCTCATGTTGGTGCAGTTGGTCGCTGGCATGGTGCAAGGCCTAACCACCCTTACAGGTGGTTGGAGTCTTGGTGCACATGCCTTCCGGTTAAGTGCATGAAACTCCTGGTGCTGGTGCCATGATGATTTTGGTTGGTGGATGTGGGCTGCCGTGCATGGGATGCCGGTAGCACGTCAGGGATATCATCGGTACGCCTATGCCAGCCTGTGGTGGTGTTAAAGTTAAATGGGTTATCAGTGATATGGTTGGTAAATACATGGGCTGACTTGGTTCCAGCTCATGTAATGGTTGGTTATATGTTAATATGTTGCGGAGCTGTTCAACCATACTTTCTGGTTGAACGTTCTGGCTTTGCCAGAAATTTGTCTAATCTTGCCATGTTGTTTACTGGGGGCATATCTATTGGAGTCCCAAGCACACCCAGGGTAGGTAACCTCGAGCTCTCCTTCTTTTGGCAGATGGCTTTGTTAATCGGTGTGGCCAAATGCATAAAAGGGTGGGACTAGTCCCACATAGACATATGGTTACCATAGAGATATGGTTACTACCATTTAGTGCGTGTGGTGTGAGGGGGTAGTGAGTAGGGAGTAAGTAAGGAGTGAGCAGGGCTTGAGCCAGAGACAAAATAGCTAAAATTATAGAGCAACAGGGCTCCAGCCAGCCGATAAAGAGGAAGCGCAGGAACTGACCACCCCAAAAGGGTCCAATAAACCTGCTACCGCCACATACCTCCCTACCACTCTGTGCACCAATGGGTGATTTATGGGGCTAGGTTATCTTGTCATGCCCAGGGGTGTGTTGTCATGTCTGGGGAGCGCATTGTCATGTCCGGGGTAACTTCTGGGGGTATCTTGTCATATCCCGGGGTATGTTGTCATGTCAGGGAGTGTCTTGTCGTATCCTGGGGTATCTTATTGTGTCTTGGGGTGTCTTGTCATGGTCACGCACTGAAACATGAGTAAACTGTAAGAGATTTCTGTGCTGGCAAATATCCAAACAAGGGAACCTATTTCCGTCTCAATATGTACATTATTTTCCAATCCAATAATTATGCATATGTCTCCGCTGGAAACAGACGCGCATGCATAACTCCCCGGGGAACAGATTTGTATCTATTTTTGCATCTATTACTTTCTGTTGGAATTCCCTTTATGTGCAAATCAGAGTTTCCCGGCCATCCTTAAAACGTATCCTTGGGTGATATTACATTTACGGCAGAAAAGACCAAAATGACAACCGGTTCTAATCTACGGCAGGAAAAAAAACACACGCCAGCCGGGCTTATATACAGAATTCCATATACAGAATGGTAAAAATCCAGTATTTATTTATTAATTTTATAGTTCTATTTCCAACAAGCGATTCCCTGAAGGCCATGGATCTAAGGAGTTAATAATAGTGAGGTTTAGATATGGAAGCTCAAATGCCCCACGACTGATCCCCCCCCGCCATATGCCCGGCCAGTCTTATCGATCCGTACAGTCTGCTTCCTCCTATACGTTCGGCTTGTTTTAAGAGAACATTTCTAGGCTTCATTAACGACAGCTGGTGATTCCGAGTCTCCCTGAAACTCCGTTTACCGTTTCCATAAAAGAGCGGAGAGTCTGGGGAGAGTCACTGAGTAATACATCGTCCCCGCTGAGAAGATAATTAGCGAGATTAAAAGACAAGACGCGGGGGAATTATCGCCAATAATGACTATTGATATTTCTCCATTGGAAGGCCAGACGTCTGTTTTAACTGACGTTATGGTTGGAAACCCAATGAGCAGACGAAAGAGCTATAATATCAGGAAAACGTGTGGAAAAGGGAATGGCTAAATTCGAGAAGACTTCATTAAATTAGACCTTTTCAAGAAATCCGTAATCACCCAGATGAACGATAAGGCATGAAAGAAAACATGCCCATGCCCAATATTACCCAGAAGGGGCTCCAGTTAGAATAATCCGGGTCAGTTTTAGATTATTAAATATCTTTATTAATATGGTAGTAACCGTGGTTACCGTTTCAGTGGATTCCAAATTTTTACTGCCCTCACTGTGATAGTTTACTGTAATAAGCAGCCATTTCTTAATTGCTGTCCATAGGGTAATAATGTCCCCTGCAGGCCTTGAATACACATTATTTGTATGTTTTTTTGTATTATTATTATTATCATTACTATCATCTTTTATTTCTATAGCGTTAATAGTTCCCGCAGTGCTTCTTACAGTCCCTACATTCAAAGGGTCTGAT
Organism: Spea multiplicata; assembly: GCA_009364415.1. Classification (NCBI taxonomy): domain Eukaryota; kingdom Metazoa; phylum Chordata; class Amphibia; order Anura; family Pelobatidae; genus Spea; species Spea multiplicata. The sequence continues at coordinate 7,212 of VKOC01006960.1, forward strand.
ACATTAGATAAAGAGAACCCGGCTTGAGAGGATGAGGTCACACTTTGCCATGATGAGGTCACCTGTTAGGCTTCTTTTTTTAAAGAGTAAATTAATCCAAGTTAACTAATATTCCGCATGATGAAATCTCAAAAACCAAAGCTTAGTATTTTAATTGTGAATGGTGTTAGGGAGGGCATTGGTACCCAAATTCCATTTTATTATGGATACCTCATGGTCCAACGTTTCTCCAATGTTGCTGTGTACTAAGGCCTACACTGGGCCCACTCTTGAAATATTATCAATTGTAGGACGATGTTCCAAAAATATTTTGTTTGGTAAGAGGCCTTTAGGTAGGCAGGAGGATATTATGCCAGCATAAAAAAGGGTTAAATTACATTTTCTATCACTTTTCGCAGAATTCGTGTCTAGACGCGCTGGCTACCGCTTTATGTGACACTTGTTTGAAGAAGTAACAGCTAAGCACAAATGGAATATCACATATTTTTTCTTCACTCAGGGCCGGCCTTTGGGGTGTGCGACCTGTGCCACCGCCTCCGGGTCCTGCTGCCCTCTCTGCACCTAAATTAAAACATTGTCTTTTTTTTTTTTTTTTAAACTTTATTTAACATCCTCAATGTTTTCATTTATGTCCCGGACAGGGGCGCCGAGCGGTCGCTTGTGAAGTTTTCAGCAACCGCTCGTCGCCCCTCACTCTCCGAGACTCCATCGCGGCGCCGCGTTTCATGCTTGAGCGCCAAGATATATTCCGGCGCTCAGCTGTGAAAAGCGCGCACCACGGGAAGACGGACGCCTCCGCGCTCCCCGCAGGACTCAACAAGGTAAGTAAGGGAAGGGGCAGAGAAGGGGGGGGGGTCAACTGAGAAGAGGGTGGGGCAGTGAGAAGGGGCAGAGGTGGTAGATAGAGATACAGGGGGATAGATAGTGAGAAAGGGGAGTTTTGTTACAAGTTTTTATTCCTTTCTTTTTTTGGGATTGGGGGGGCGCCAGAGGAGTAGTCCGCACAGGGCGCCAGAAAACCTAAGGCTGGCTCTGGCTGCGCTTATGCCATTTGGTGGCCACTGGCCTTAAAGTGCCGGTGCCGCCAAGTCATCGCTAGTCCGGTCCGAGCAGGCAGGATCTCTGATGCAGCTAACCCTATGATATAAAATGTTTTAGATAATGGAACCCGTACAACCGCCCTGGGGGTTGGTGGACAATGGACCTTACCTTAATTGCCACCCAATTGACAGAATGGATATTTAAATTAAAAACCTTTAAAAGTGGGGGATTAAATATGGAGCTTGACATCTTAGCTATATACAATAATTTTTTTTTTTTTTTTTTTTTTTTTTTTTTTTTTTAAATTATTTTCATATATATAATAATTTATATAATATAATAACCAGCCTCAAAGTTTTTTTTTCCCTTCATGGATTCCATTTATTTAATTTTATATACACACATATTATCACATGATGCTCATTTATATGTCCATTTTAATTTATTCATTTATGTATTGGAATATATACCAGCATACACATTTCATATATATCAGGCAACTTTTATCATCAGATCATGCTCCATCTTCCAGATCTCCGTTTTTTGTTTTTTTGTTTTTATATACATCTCTCTGCATCCTCGTTTCTACTGCTCGTTCTCGGTAAACACCACTGCTTCACTGCCCCGATATGTTCATCCTTTGATCTCCGTGATAACCGCATATACCGGTATCAACACCGATTAAGATGTTCTCTCTGCGGGAGTAGCCTGCAACATAAAAGATAACAATATGATGACATTGATTTTACACTTACCTCTAATCCTACGGTGCAACGAATCCTCCGATCGGGATCCAAGCTTCACTGAAGGCAGCGACCCCGGCATGTCAATGAATGAATTGAATCCGGAAGTATTCGTCCAACTGACGTCAGACGCCACAACACGGAAGACAAGTAGATGGCGCCAAACAAGCATTTAAAAGGACCTTCACTTCAGAGAAAATACTACTCCTGATGAAGCCTTATACGGCGAAACGCGTTGAGTGACTTTTCAAGGACTTTTTATGATATAATTTTATTTTATCAGTACTTTTATTTGTATTATCACTTTTATGATATTTTAAATACTCTTTAAAGCTGCAGTTGATATGGATTCAGCTGGCTGCTAATTTATAATAAATATTTCTTTCAATATACCTTATATGTGAATAGTGGTTGGTTTTTAGACACCACACACACATTGGTATCTCATCATTGGACTCTTTAAAGCAGAAGGATATACAGACGCGACCAGATTACCACCAGAAATTACGAGCATCTTGACACTTATTTAAGTGTAAGTATATTTCCACTTGTTGCGTATCCAGCACCATATACATAACACACTATTGGATCCTTTTCTGGTTTGTCTTCTCGGTTTATATCCCGGCATATGGACCTCAAGGCCCTTTCCATGACGCACTGAACTCCATCAATACACTGTGAGTGGGAAATCTGCGACACGCAGGGCAAAACACATTGTTTTACTCCTACACTATATATATTTTCTCTTTGTTTTATTTTGCATTGAATGGAACACACGAGCGCCCCCTAGTGGACTTTTTTCTTAATTGCCACCCAAGCAGCAGATCTGGCCCTTCGAATCCAACTTGTATCCCCACATACCTCATTAAACGACTGCTGGCCTTAAAGCGCCAGGTCTCATTTTTATCTCTAGTCTGGTCCTGCTGTGGTGCATGTAGAATTACGATTTTATTGATCAGATTTTATTGATCATATATATATATTGACCTAGTCTGGGTTCACAATATAATAACTTTCATTATTAAAATATATATATTTAATTAATGCGTGATGTTCTAGGCTTAAGTGGGTAGCTTAAAAAAATACAGTCTCATTTTCTGTAATTTATACATTTTTTTCAGTTCATCTGAGTTTGTTCCCTGTTTTTTTTTTTTTTTTTTTTCAGCAATGCATTCTGTGCCTAATTAAATTCTATATATGTAAAAATTCCAGGAGGTTTCCAACGCCTCTCACGACTGTTGAGTAAACAACCTCGTCTTGGCATTATTTTGTAACTTAAACTGCCAATAAAGTCAAGTTGTCTTCTGATTAATTATAACACAGAGAACTATGCTCTGAAATTTATTTTTTTTAGTGAAATCTACATAAATTTGGGAATCTGATGTTCAGTGAATACGGTAATTATTCGCTATTTTTGGTCTAACTGCATAATTTAAACCTGTCCTGACAATGTCCGCACTGTAAGATATATATAACCTAATAATTTAGCAGTAGCGTACCTCCTAATCGTCCCAATTTTCAGCACTGCCCTTAGAACCACCCCACTGTCTTGCGTTTGCAAGTGATGGTCATGAGCTGGTATTCTTCTTAAACTGACCCATGGACGGTCATCTAGAAGTCATCAGTGCCTCAACAGCTCACAAGGTGGGTACTAGAGCCCTGTGCAGGTCTGTTTTCTTAATCCCACTCCCACCCGCTCCCACTGAATTTCTGACCATTACCGCCCGCTCCCGCAACGTGTGCGTTCCACTCCAGCCCGCTCCCGCAACATATATGTCCAATCCAACACGCTCCGACAACGTATGTGTCCAATCCCGCCCGCTCCCGCAAACATTCTTCACAAACATTCATTCACTCATTCATACACTCATTCACAGTTACTAATCATTCACATATACTCATTCCCTCCCTCAATCATGCATACTCATTCATACAAACTCCCCCACCCCCATACCTGAACTGCAGATTTCCTGCGCATTGCTCGCACGCAGCGTCTCTTCTCTTGTCCCGCCGGAACGGAGCAGAGTCATGTGACGTGACATAAATTCACATGACTCCGATGGGTTTCTGTGCGGAACAAGAGAAGAGACACTGTGTGGCAACGTGAGTTTGGCTCTCCTCTGGACTACCCCGCTTCTCTGTTTCTTGACCCTAGCTTGGACTACCGTCTGATCGCCGCCAGCCCCTGACCTACTGGACTGTTCCTGTACATTGCTTTGGACTATCCTACTGGTCTTATGCCCCAAACCCAACCCTGACAGCCAGGCTTGGTGGGATGTATATGATTCTGATAATAACAA
>VKOC01006962.1:0-20866 GCA_009364415.1 Spea multiplicata
ATATATTTATTGTTAGCTCGATGAAAATTCAGAGCGTCAACTTGGAAACTTCCCGCCGACGGAACCTTCCAAGGAACAAAATTCTATTTTCCTCCTCGGCAGCAGCTGTTGAAAGAACCAACTTTAGTGTTGTTATTGATAGGCCCAATTATGAAAAGCGTAATCTTCGCGCGCTCCGCGCCATATACAATTAAAATTAAGCTCCCTATTCATCAAGCAGGAGGCCACCTTCTCTATGAATAGTAAAGGAATACGTCTTGGCAGGTCGAGGCACTTTAAATATTCATGCAATTAAGCACAGAAAAAGGTTTTATTGAGTGAATGTGTGAGATTTCCTTTTGACGCTGGGGTTGATGAGTAATCAGTTACAGGAAAATAGAAATAAACAATTTTCTGGTATCTTTGGGCCAAGATCATATTACGTTACAAATTAAATACGAAGCAGTGTAGAAAGTGATAAAGGCGACCGAGGCATTAAAAATAATACTCTTGGTTTCCAATAGTACTTATTGAAATATTCCTTCAATGGCAGGCACTAGAAGCCTTCTGCTAACACCGTGTGCCCTAATGATAAATAATGAAGCTACAATATAATAATAAGAGAGAAATACTAAGTTATCAATGACGTACAATAAATATATTGGAAAAGAAGTCCTATTGGTAAGGAAGGTGGAGATGACATTGCTCTTGAGGCTACAGGTGATCTAGAAGAAGGCTACACAACTCCAGTTCTCTGTAGACCTCCAACAGGCCACAATCTTGTGATATCCTCAAGGACTGGAGTCATAAGCAGCCCTAATCTGGACAGATATTGACACCAAGGACCATTCGTAGCGATGGTCAAGTGGAGAAGTTTCAATATTAGAGCGGGGGGGGGTATCTGGTCTCTCGAATGCAGGTCATGGGGTATTATCTGGAGATGTAGGTTTCTAGCGAGTGCGTAGAGTTGGAAAAGGTTAGGATAGAAACGGCATTAGTGAAATCCTGGTGGAATGAAGGAGTCAAGAGGAGATGATAGCTGGTTAGGAGTGCATGTTGTGGCCTTCAAAGGAGGAGAATATGTAATGTCTATGGACAGAGTCGGGCAGAAGGGTATTTGGAGATGTGAGCGTGTGGGGTACATTAAGTGTAGGGTCAAGAGTTTGAATTATAGTTTGGAGGGTATGGAGAAGACATGGAGGAGTCAGCAGATGAAGAATAGTGGTTTAGGAAAACGTCTTTTTTTTATACATCCTCTATTCTATCCTGGAACCATGTAGTCCTAATTACTGCTGCAGGAGAGCTCCTACTCCCTCTTTTCAGCCCTCCTATTGTCTCAATTATTTCCAAGGGAGGAAGCGTAAATGAAGAAGACAAGAGGTCTGAGAATTCTGGGCTACACCAGCAAAGATAAAGAGAGGCTTGAGTGGCGAGTGTGTGCGGGAAAAGGGTTGTTCAACAGAGTCAAGAGACGGAGAGAGAGATCTAAGAGGATGAAGGAACCGAGAAAATCGAGCGAGGTAACTGGAACTATAATGGGTCAACGAAAGGAACGTGTCTATTCACTAAAGAACTTGACTGATCTCCGCGTCGATACGAGTTCTAATGAAGAGCATAGCAACGTGGAGCGCTCGATTAAATTTACAAAAGTAACTGTGTCTCTCGAATTCCGACTCGTCTGCCCAGGACGAGACAAGTTAAGCAAGAACAGATATATTGGGTATGCGACGTGAACAAAAAATGGGTGTATTACTTTAACAATGGTGCTCGCTAATTAACAAATTTCATTACACACTCCATTTACCGCAATAAAAAGGAAGACAACGCCATGACGGATCCCTTCTCAATATGTTAGCAGGAAAGGCAATGCTTGGAAACACTTTTCTGATTGTAAGTTGCTGTTATTTATTTATTTTTTAATTGGCATAAGGTTTGTCTAGGAATCAGATCGCATGGAGACTCGTGGACTTACATGGTGGTGACCCACAAGCTCTTGCGTGATGGCACCAGGAAAGACTTAGGGACTTAGGGAAAGTTCTAAGATGCAGGCAGAATTCTATGTTTCTGTGACTCCCAAGCTCTTGCATGGTCGGTCGCAGCCACTCTCAAAGTCCCTTGCAGGCTCTTGGGCTTGGGTTCTCAAGACGCAAGAACTTGACTGCACTCTAACTTGACTGAGTTGATGCTTTAGTGAATCAACTCGACTGGACTGGGTTTAAGAAGAAATGCACAAGCTACAAGGGGCAGATCATCATGTATACATACCTGGGAACTCTCAGGGATTGGGGGAGGCTCAGATGTCCATCCCATTATCTTTGATGCCACCTCATTCTAGAGGTGGAAGACGTTGCACGGAAAATCTGTTCTTTTCATCAGTGCTTCTGAGCCAATCTTTTGTCATCGGCGTCGGCTGTATCTTCCAAATGAAGTCCATCGCATTAACTAAGCCTTGTCCACACCTACGAAGTGTCTCCTGCAATGAGGGCCAACTTGGCCATCGTCTTAATTATGCATTCCGTGCAGTTTACTTCTCTCACTTCACAAATGCGGTTTTTATGGATATTATTTATGATGTCATCCTTACCAGTGACATTTTTACCTTCTGCGCTACCATTTGCCGAACCCGGCACCACTTGCTATGCTCCTCCGTGCCGCTGTCCTAAATGCTGAATGGTGGGATGTACCGGAATTTGTGAAGCGAGAGAAGTAAACTGTTGAATAATGCATACTGAATGATAATTATTCTTCTTTAGTTTAAAATAAAATAAATACATTTTTTTAAAAGAATATCTCCTTAGAACAGACGCAGCAACAAATGTCCTTACATTTAAACAAAACAAACAAAAAAAAACAATTAAGACAGTTTTTTATATTTTTTTTTCTAAACACATACAATTATGTCACCGTAGCAACTTTATTTATGCAAAACAGTTTTACAAACGAGTGTGATTTGAGAGAGAGTTTGTATTTGGCTGGGCAGTAGGTTTAGACACTGATGACAAAATAAATAAAACAATGCAATAACATTATTTCGGAGGAAAGTAGTATTCTGTATAAAATTTATAGCGGATTTTTGTAGGCTTGAAACGTGTATTTAAATATCACAATTAGGCCGGAAAGGGCTGGCGCCTTCTGGTCCGATGCCACACACATTCATGCTAACACACAAACACTTACACATACACATTCATGCTAACACACAAACGCTTACACATACACGTTCATGCTAACACACAAACGCTTACACATACACGTTCATGCTAACACACAAACGCGTACACATACACGTTCATGCTAACACACACTTACACATTTATGCCCAGACATTCAGTTACACATACACATTCATGCTTACATACTCTCCCTCTCACACACTTACACATTCATGCAAACACACATTCATGCTAACACACAAACACTTACGCATACACGTTCATGCTAACACACCCTTACACATTCATGCCCAGACATCCAGTTACACATACACATTCATGCTTACATACTCTCCCTCTCACACACTTACACATTCATGCAAACACACATTCATGCTAACACACAAACACTTACGCATACACGTTCATGCTAACACACCCTTACACATTCATGCCCAGACATCCAGTTACACATACACATTCATGCTTACATACTCTCCCTCTCACACACTTACACATTCATGCAAACACACATTCATGCTAACACACAAACACTTACGCATACACGTTCATGCTAACACACCCTTACACATTCATGCCCAGACATCCAGTTACACATACACATTCATGCTTACATACTCTCACACATTTACACATTCATATTCAATCTTCCTCACCACCTCACCTTACCCACAGCTTCATCTTTCCTTCTGGCGTCACTCAAAGTATGAAAGCAGCCTCGCCTTTACAGTGGGGTCACTTAACTTTGTTTTACCTGACCCCACTGAGTTCCCCCTCTCCGGGGCCAGTCCAAAATTCTTCACAGAGGTCTAGTTCCACCAGGCCAGACTTCCCCCATTCCCTTTAGGCACCTACGAGGTATCCCTCCATACCCAGGAGCTTCCCAGAGAATGGGCTTACTATTCTGAAGGAGTGACGTCAAGAGGGGTCAGGGATATCCATGAGTGGAGATATGACTAGCTAGGTGTGTGGGGCAGATCTAGGTGCACACAGGAGTTGGGCCACATTTTGACCTTCTGCCCAATGGATCTATGGAAACAGGGCTTCACCTGGAGACTCCAGGTCAAGCCTAAAAAGGTTTCCAGGTATGATACTACCTCATCGCTGGCATCCACACCCTGAAATCTGACCTGTAAAGAGAGGAATGGTTGTGCTGCAAGTGAATGCCCTTAAAGCGGGGTTTGCCTTCAGTATTTAAATATTAACGCCCTTGAATGTCAGAGGTTTTTATTGCCCATTCACATTTAATACGTTGCATTTCGAAATCTGAATTGCAAGCAGCTGTCATCGTGCCGGTCTAGATTCAACGTACATTCTAGGTACCCTTAGACACATGATTGTGAACGCCGGAATACCATTGCCAACTCTTAGGAAATAATAAAAGGTAGTCTCACGGTAAAAGCTCAGTTGACAGCAGGTATAATTTATTCTTATAATAACTGTTAAATTTAAAACTAAATACATATTTTAGGTGACGAGTGACTTAGCCATCTGGTACTTTTTTATGCATGCTTTCAAGACAAGCCCAATTATATAAAGTATTTAAAAAAGAATAGCCCTAACATACCATCCTTCAAATGGCCTTCATTGTGACTTTTCAGCAACTTTTTATGGAGAATATATAGAATTTTTTTTGCAATAGTATTTATGGCTGACTCTCATCACATTCAATATTAAAAAGTTTCAAATTATTAAGTTTCAACATTTCTTATATATATTCTTTAATATTCTTGTGTTATTTTTTTTTCACTTCATCTCTTTCCTCGGTTTCGCCTAACCACTATTTTACCAGTGAAAATTGGATTTTTGGTCAATTATATAATAGTTAGTATTTTCTTACATACAACATATGAACCCTAGCTGGGATCTTCATTCAATACATACACCGACCTGCAAATGTGTGTTGGAACCCCAGGGGTTCTACAGTGACTTGAGAGTCTCCAACCCACTCCCCAAACATCAGTAACCTGATCTGAATGGTGTCAATAGCCTATTATTGGGCCTACAGTACATCTTCCAAACACTGGAGGGCGCTGTTGTTAAGAAGTATATATATATATATATGGAATATCTTCATAGGTGTACAGAGGTCCTTTCTTACTTCCACCACTCCTGTGTCCCAATGGCACATTGTGTTCGTTGATCCAAGTTTAAGTTTAAAACATTTTTCAATCCACATCGGGCACAGATGGGCGGAAAATGAAGTTGGATCATTTGATGGGTCCCGAAAAGGAAAACAATGATCTTTTTTCCCTTGTGGGACACAAAGAGTCCATGAATGGACCTCATCTTCCTAGTACCAGAAGGTGGGGAGTAGGTTTTTTTTGGGGGGGTTTGACACTACCCCTACATCCCACATGGCAATGATGAAAATTGAGGAGAGGCATGGGATTGGGGGAGGTAGGGGAAATAGAAAAGTCATATTCTTGAATACGCCGTTTGAAGACAATTTGACTTTTCGACCAACTCTGCCAGAGAGACTCTTCCTCCTTTAGTAGAAGATCACAAAAGCATGGGCCAGTCTCTTGATGATCTGAGCTGCCCATGGATAAGAACACTTCTTGTTCTCATGCTTGGGTTCTCCACTGGTCCTAGAAACAGAGTGCTGGCGTATGATGTCATCATCAACCACGCAGAACTGTTTAGAACATAAGTCAAAGTCAGCCAGTGACTCCGCACAAAAGAAATCTCAAGTTTATATTTTATTTATAACAGTCAAACATCCATCAATATAATTTAAACTGACACGAGAAATCGTTATTTCAGGTGTGTGCGTCTCCACGATATTCAAATGAAGGCTTATGTAACGTGTTGATTGACAATTTCAAAAGTGACGTTTCCATAGTAACATTAAGATGTGTTTTCTCTCTGCCGTTAGTAACTGATCATTACATAATTCTGTGAGATCATATTGTAAAGTATTAGTCAGTACTATATGGGGGAATTGAAGACATTTCTAGGTACAATGGGTCAATAAGGACAGGGGACACTGACAAGCCATTAGGCCTAGGCCAGCAGTCATGTCCCCCTTCCTTACTGGTCCAGGGGGCCCCTTTCTGTCCAAAGAAAAACCATATCTTTATGATCTCTGTCCAGCAACGAACTAGGGATAAAAATTGGCCCCGGCACTTTAAGGCCAGCGGCTGCCCGCAAGGACAGGATTTGACAGCTGTAACCACTCAAACTTTAATCAGGCCTTGGTCTAATCTTAGATTCAGGAGCTCTTAGATGCATATAATAAGTTAGAGGCACAAATCCCGCCAAGCTTTTGCCCAGTGGTGTATTTATCTTCGGCGCTGCCCTAAGCCTAACTCAGAGGAGCACCACCAGCACCCCTTCCATGTTACAGTCCTTACTGCTGGGCGTCAGGTTATGGCGTATGGCATATCCTGGCGATTCACTCGTTAAGGATGTACAGCACTGAAGGAAACTAAAGGGGACTGTACCGACCTGGCACAGTCCTCCAGCTAATGAGATCAGTGATCTCCCGCTTAACCAGTCCATGGAGCAGCGCCACTATAGAGCCTGATCGCCCAATAGGAGAACAGCCCCCTGTACCTGCTACCTTAGGCCTAATCGGCATAGGCAAGAATATGCCACAGGATCTTCCTGGTGTGGCCGATGACCATTTCTGGGAACTTCTGGGCTCCGACTACCTGGAGCTTAACCTTGCAGGACGTGTCCAGGACTGCCCACTGAAGTCGGTGGGCGGTCCCGCTATCGTCCTGGACGATCCCGTTGACGTCGGGGGTATTCCCACTATTATCAGTGGGTGTTCCCGCTGACAGCGCAGGAGACACCCCCATTTAAAGGGTAAATGGGCGGGGAGTGGGGCGTGTCAAGATCCTGCTCATGTGACCCGTAGGGTTCAGATATTGACCCATAGAACTGAAGAAGCGCGCGCTTCTCCCGGAGTTCTCTGGGTCAGACCTGCAGAGTCCCCAGGTATGCCAATGACCAGTCCAGGCCTGTCGGCCTGTGAACAGTAAAGCTGCCGTCTCCAGTGGGTGCGGCTGTCATTGTGGGCTGGGCCAGCTGACATAGGGGTTGGGTTAGCCTCAGTTAGGCTTTGAAAGAACATAAAGTGGGCAGAGAGTAGGCACTGGGCTGTTATAGGGACACTTAGGCCAAGCATTCATTGAAGTCTCTAGCATGTTAGGCAAACAAACCTTGGCAGATCCATAATTTTAAGTATAATCCCATAAAAAAAACCATAAAAATTTAACAAGCCGATTCCAGGTTTGTGTCACATGACAATTATGTATTCCCTGAAAAACTAGTGATTTTTTCCCTAATTGAAGAGTTATTTTTGAGCAGCCTTTAGAACATGAGGATGGAAGATTGACAAGACAGGAAATTGACTAAAATGTCAAACATCTCATGCCATAAATTAAAGTCCTCCTGTTTTTTTTAAATGAAATTTCGCCGAAACAATTATCAAAAAATCATCAAAAAAACATTTATTTTTAAAAGTTTTAGGTAGGGGCATTAAAGGGTGTTTGGGCATCACAAAGTCAGGTGATGTTACCACTCCATTACCTCTCTTATGCTTTCTATAAAATCGGGGACATGCCCAACACGTTTTAGACCATGAATGGTGGCATGATGGCCAGACTGGAGATGACAAGGTGACCCTTCACTTTGAGGCCGGCGGCCACCGGATGACATATGTGGCCCACGCATGATGGTTTTATGTTCATGTAGCATACAACAGGGAATGTCCACACTTTTGCCCCAGCTGTTCTGACCAGCAGCCCACCGGGCATTTGCCCTGTGCAACAATGGCCTGCTAGACGGGCCCAATTCTATGTAAGGGTCAAGGCTGTTGGCGATCACACCGGCTCCACTCAAAAATCTGAGTTGGACTCCCTAAACGTAAATCAGCCATTGAGCCCCGGTTAACGCTTTACTGTCCATTGGACGTCTTCGTTGATGTTCACCAGAGATGTCTTCAGACAGCGCGATTGCCCGGCAACTGTGCCGGAACATCCCGAATGTATACTGATGAGCAGAACTCCAACGTCAAAGTTGTTCAGCGAAGAATGAACAAAGCTTAATAGCTTAGCTATCGTGAAGCTGGGGGAAGGTTGGCCCTCTTGAGAATAGAACAATGTTTTTCTCACTTTCAACATGTGTCTGCAATAAACGAGGACGGTCTAGTGCCTTTAATAAACTGCGAATCGCAGAGGATGCGCGGCTTACAATTATTTTTTTTTTCCCCCTGCCTTCTCGTAAAACATAAAAAGATGTGTGTGTCTTACATCCGATAACGTCCATGGTCAATAACGCGCGTTCAGTAACAGAAAATGGCTGACCACGTCCACCATCAGGAGATTTCGACCGTATGGGGGGGGGGGGGGGGCGTCTAAGTTAAATTAAATTAAAATCCAGTGCACCTTGCTTAATAGCATCTTAAATGACATAATCCGTAAAGCGGATCCGCGCCTCTTCCCAAATAATACACTTTACAGTTCATTCCGTTAAGTAATGGGTTAAAAAAAGCAATATATTAAATATCCGCTGTCTGCATTTACTATCGGATTAGCTGTCTTAGCATATTTTAGCTCATTTATTTTGTAATCTCATTTCTTGTTAATGCCTCTGTCCCCGTGGGCGTCCACAAAAATTCTAGCCCTGCCCAAAGGGGGTGGGGCATAGGCAGAATTAAGCAGTAGCATGGGCGGGGCTAAAATGCACACTGACGCTGACACAACAGAACTACCAAACTTACACACACACGTACACGCATACAGAGACTCGCACGCACACAGACACTAACACTCACACTACCATACTCTGACACACACTAACATGCAGACACACAGTCACCCACATTAACAAACACACACACACACACACACACTATAATGTGTTATTGTCAGCCGTATCCTTAGATGAACTAAACAACCAGGATTTTTTTTAAGCTTCAATTTCAGTTTTTATAGCTGCCGGCAGATATGTTTATTTTGTTTTTCCTTAAGGATTTGCTGTCTTGCTTATAGCCCTAGGGGACTGACACAGGTAAAGGTCACAAAAGGAGACTTTAAGCGTAAAACTTTGTCATTTCCCCTTCATAAGACATATCTTTTCGGATATCATCATTGCTCAGATAGACGGGCAGAGCAAGATTAGGTTACACTTGGTATTGAGCAGTTATATAAAGCATAGTTCTGTTACATATTATTGTGAAATAAGCTACAAATCTTACAGCATGTACACAGATACCTAAAGATGTTCTTCTGTTTTAACGAAAACAATGTATGATGTGTTTTGGGCAGCAATGAGGATGTTCTGGCACTTTATGGCGGACAGCTGGCATATTTATTAAGGAGTGCATTGCACCCAGGTGCCTCTAGGTGGCAAGCATCAGAGAAGGCAAACGTCTCCCTCCAAGGTGTCCTCATGAGTGAGAAGTGCACAAGAGTTGTAACAATATTGACCGTGTGCTACAAGACCCAATCTGTGAGTGGAGTGTCGTGCTGGCGAGCCAGGTGGCCAGTAAGGGCCTGATGGTGCATCAGTAAGGAGTTCATCAATGTGGTCACTAAAGGTTGAGTAGACAGTCAAGTTGAACTGCGTTCATAGGGCCCACTTGACCGAGTATCTCAAAGTCTAAAAAATCAACTGCCAACAAAGTTTCACTCGACTCAAATGCAGTCAAGAAACTAGGGATATGGACCAATGACATTGAGAACCAAGATGCTCTGTGATTGCATGTCCCCTGTAACCCTGGACTGGTTCCTCACACATCAGGAGCCCATCAGCTCATTAGGTCTTTTATATATGAGGCCTACTTCTAACTTCCCTTGGTGGATCATTGTTCCTTGGTCATGATCTGTGTATTCCTGAAGATTTTTCTATAGTGGTTATTGTCCAGGTGACCACCCACGGCTTTGGGCTTTAGTTTTTATGTTCCTAGTTACCTTTCTGATACTTTGCGTCACCCTGACAAATTATTATTTCCTTTACCTGACTTGGACTCATTGTTTGCTCATTGGTAACCACATTTGGCCTTCTAGTTACCTGATATATGACGTTTGCCCGTCCAAACTCTAGCTAAGAGTGAGCTAACACTATAAAAAAGGACAACATCTCCAAAGCTTCACCATGCCATGTCCCAACTTTGGGCATGGTTCCGGAGTCAGTAGACAATATATCTGAGTACAGGACACGAGTCAGTCCTAAATAAGGTTACTTTTAAAGAGAAAAAAATACAGCTTTCTAAACAAAGGCCCGTATGTAGTACTTTAGGTGATAAAATCCAGGCCTAATTTTGTCGAACCAAGACAGATAAGCGTCAGTATGCTAGCGGAATTTTTATATCGCCCAAGGTTTTCTCTTCCAATGTTCTTAATTCTCAGAAGAGCAAGAAAACTTCTCCTATGAACCACACGTACTAAAGCAAAAATTAAAAGCAATATATAGATATCGCTACTTTTGGTAGAATGCCCCCTTAGGATCTCTCCTTCTTGCTGAGGCCGGCTCTGCGGAGGTTGCTGTGTCTCCGCAGCACGGATGGCCCGGAGACAACTTTAAATTAAATCGCTTTGCTTGTAGTGTAACTTTGTGCTAAGAGTAAACGAAGAAAATAAAATGGAAACTAACCTTCGGAATACCCTGACTATCTAATGGCGACCCATCAGGAACGCAACAAGTACGCCGTTGACTTCGGGTGGTTACTGTCTTTTCTTCAGGCAACGGTATTTCCAGACGGAATTCAGGAACCAGCGATGGTTTCAGGCCATCACAAACCAGAGGAAGAAGCAACCCACAAAAGCTGCAAACACAACCAGCATTTACAGACGGATTTAGAGATCCGTCGGTAGAAGGAACCGGTGGGTTAATGAAGAGTTTGTGGTCTCCTGTCTCATCTTGTACTTTGTGCCACAGTTAACTATACAACAATAAGATGACCAAGGACCAGTTAAGGGTCAGGAAGCATGGACAGTCTAGATGGGGCCAAATGGGTCTGATCTGCCGGCAAATTCCATGTTTCTCTAATTGCGGTTGTGGCGTCTATGGTGGCGTGCCACCACTTCCCCTCGAATTGGAGGTCATTCTACGAACGCGGAAAACTCCTTGAAGACCAAACTCCTAAACAGCCGGAGAGTAAGGAAACTTCCCAGGTCAGGCTGTCCCGAGCCATCGTTCGTTAAGGGGAGGGGCTTAGTGAGGGGGAGGGGCTACTTGCATACGTGACCTATCAAGAACAAGGGTGGTGCCAACCCCAAATAGCTTAAAACTGCAATGAAATAGAATAGAGCACTCTCCCGGCCCAGAGACGGAGACCCCAGAGAAGCAGCGCCCCACATATTGGATCGGTTTGGGGGGAGCTCATCATAAATTAATGTGTACATTATTTATAAATATATTATTGCATAATTATTACATATTATAGATACATATTTTTTTTATTATATCATTTTTTTTTGGTAACCTTGAATAAAAAAAAGAGCAAAAACAAGAAATAATAGCGTCTAGGTTATAAGGTTAGATTAGCGATGCCCTATAAGGGGGGAAGATATTTTTTAACCCCTTAATGACAAAATGCATTGTTTTCAATGGGTTTAGGGACCGCCCATTGTCCTTAAGGGGTTAAAATATATAAATATGTGAATTCATATCTGTCAACTCTCCGTGTTCGTATTCCAGTATATATATATTTTTTTTTCTTCTTGGAAATATAACCCCCCCAAAAAAATGTATGTCTTACAAACAGAATCGTAAACACAGACATTGTTGATAGGGTCCACGGTCTACGCATTTCTCCGTAAATGCAATTTGGACTTTCTACAATATCATGAAAAATGTATCGACGTTTCAGTCTGAAACGATTCCCAGAGCGTTGCCATGGAGACCGAGTCCGCTGACCAAAAAAAAAAAAATGTTTAAAGATGAGAATTTGTCGTAAGAAAAGGCTAAAGAAAGACACGGCTTATATACAGTTAAAGCTGCTGTTCCACTTACACACACACACACAAAAATAATTTTTTAAAACTTTTTTTTAGTTTCTATGGTAACAGCCTATTGGTGCCTGCTGTTGGGTCACATGACAATTAAGTGTTCCCAGGAAAAAATGTGAGAATGAGTTTTATTGACTACAGAATTATTTCCCGGGCGAGAATGATGGTTTTGTTTTCTCTGTTGTTGTCTGGAACAACTCAACGTTTCATTTCTCTGACTTGGTCTTTTGGGTGTGGGGCAATTTTTGACTGGAGATCTATCTAAAAGTATTAAATTCAGAAGTCGCAAAAGGGACCCTCCAGCCATCATATATGACCTACGTCATATATGTTTTAATGCCATTTCTCCTTTTTTTCCCCAACCCCCCCTATTTACAGAGCAGGAAAGGTGTTGGGCTGAACACATGTCTTGGCGCGTGGTTGTCAGCACCAATGAACCTTCTCGGTGAACCGGGGCTCCCGGCGCACTTCCGCAAAAGGGCGGAGCTTTTGGGCGCACCCTCTCCCCCAATAAGACGAGCTTGGGGAGAGGCTGTCACTGTGGCTCCTCCCATTTGCAGAGGCACACCAGGAGGCCAGGCACGGAGAAGCAGAAGAAGATAGAAGAAAGAAGACAGGTGCAAGAATAATGGGAGGAAGACAGAAACGCTTCTCTTTCTCCAATAATCTGTCCCCAAAGAACATGCGTTAAGGCGGCAAATCGCTGCCCCTTTCAGAGTGCCATCTGGGTCCCGTGGACCCACCAGGACCCATGTATGGACCGGCCCTGCCACCACACCTACGTCTTTAGGTGGCTACTGGACTAAAAGTGCCAAGGCTAACATTTTGGGCACATGTACGGAAAGTGCTCCTCTTGATTCCAGTGGATCACTTTCCTGCCACTGGCGACACTTCTCGGTGCTGCAGCTTCTCCTTAAGGCGAAACATTTTCTTTTTTAAGGAATATCTATTAAGGAGCTCTTTGTTGAGGCTGCCAGTAAACCATCCCTTTAATGAACAACCGTTTCGTAGGGAGAGAGAAAGATAAAGACGCGCGTCGATAAATTCTGGATGCTCTTAAAAACAGCCGGTGCGTGAATAATCAGATGCCGAGAAACAAAGTTAAATACATCGGCCCCCCATGCTAATTGTTTCCTATATAAAACAGAATAAGCTCACTACTTAAGGCTATGTTTATCCGCGAACGTTGATCACCATCTTTATTCGGCGACCATTAAACGTCTTGATGAAATAATCACATTTTAGCACAAAACTAATAATACCAAAAAAAAAAACCCTAACGTTTTCCTATCTCTGTCATAAAATCTCCAGGCTAAGCCCTTTTTTCCGCATTTGCATGTAAAGGCTAAAAAAAAATAATACATTTGAATAATTTGGAAGTTTGGAGAATTTCTTGTCATTCTGTTCTTCATTTGCATTTCGATTTCTGTAGCAGGTGAAAAAAAAAAAAGGTTTTTTTTTGGTATTTTTTTATCTTTTTATATTCCACCCTACTTACCTACTTTGACAATCTAGAAAAATAATTATATTGGATTTAGTAAAAAGTGCTTTAAAATGACTTTGCGAAGGTATTAACCTTTGAATTGTTTTCCGGTTACGTTTTCATTCTTACACATCAAGATAATGAATATATTTAATTTTAAATCTACTCTTTTTAATATCTAAAAAGTCCATTTTAGTATTTAGTGTATTTTATTCTATAATAAGAGCTAGTAATAAGTGAAAGCGGAACATGGAATTTGATGAGAGAAAAGATCCATTCACATTGAGGGGGCATTTTTAATTCATCACTCTCATTCATTCTCCTACGTTCACTCTCACGCTCTCTACATATTTCCCTACCTTCTCTGCCGTCGACGTCCGCTCCTGCCGACCAGCTTCTCGTCTTCTTGTTCTTCATCTTCTCTCTTTCATATTCTTTCGTCTCTCTTTTATCTTCCATCTTCGTCTACATTTCCGCAGACAAAAACTGGTGTGAACTTCGAAAGCGGCGAAGGAGAACTTCCGCCAAAAATCGCGGCACTTCTGGTGACGTCACTGGAAGCACCGCCATTTTGGCGGAAGTTCACACCATCTTATGTCCAATCCTCCAATCGAGTGAGAAGACGTCAACAAGAGCTCCGCCATTTTGCCCATTTGGGGGGGGTCTAGTGTAGTTCTTGTGGCTTTGTATGAATCGCTAGCTTCAACCTCCAAGTCCTTCATGTTTGCTGTAATAAAAGATGGTGCATGCCTTTACAACGCGGAGCGCCGGGATATGACATCATGACTTAAAGGCGCCGACCCATTGAGCATGATGAGGGTGATCTGTCCCCTACTTTTGCAGCTGGAGGACTGCCGTCCACCGGAGACCTGCCATCATAGGCCCAGGCCAAGATACATCACATATTATACCCGAGTGCCCTTAGTTCCTGTTTTCCCAGTATGATTTTCCAATTATTATTCCATTTTTTAAGGGAAAGAGGTAAACTCACAGAAATATTTAGCTGTGAGCACAACATTTTTAATTCTTAGTCTTCATAAATCTCTGCTTAATTTATTTAGGCTTAATAAATCCACCGATCCACTACACATCCATTCTTCAACTCTCAGAAGACACACGTAGGGAAAAAAAAAAACACAGAGCAAGCCATTATAAATCTTAAATAAAACAGAATATTTCTATACAATTATAAATCTTGAGGATGAAAAACCAGCCAATTTGATTTGCTCAGAATTTATGAGAAGCAATTAGGGATATTTAGAGCCAATATACGGCTTCCATTTCATAAATAGAAGAACAGAACATCATATACCTGGTGGTTAAATTCACGACAATCAAATACCTCGAAGATCACAAAGTAAATATTGGCCAATTGACTAATGTATGCCAAACTCATAAGTCTTTGAGTAATTGACCTGGCTAGAGATGGAGACGCTTTAAGCCAATAAAACTATTAGCCGCCAGCATGAATGTTTTGTTTTCCGATTAACAAATAATTTGGCCTACGACAGTTGAAAAAAGAGTCTGTGATCAAAATGGGAGAAAGTCCCATGATGACGGAAGAATGGAAGAAAACAGGATTGGAAGAAAAGCTGTCGTCCTCCTCGATGATGACAAATAGTTATGGCAGCTTCTGTTTTGCCAAATATAGAGTTGATTTTCATGACCAAACCAGTCCTCAGAGTAGGTTCATCTGGAACTTGGTCAACAGTCAAGCCACCAGTAGCTCATCTATGTCAAAATGATGTCATAGACTACCTTGTATGATGGACTATAGGCCCAGACATCTGGAAGCCCAGTAGGCCATTAGCCGGTGGAGTTGGCTGGATACAACTGGCCACAAACTGCAAAGGTGCCTCCATCTCCATCATCCTGAGAGATCAAACACTGAAAAGATTTCCATACAAATGTACACAGATTCTCTACCACAACTTACTCTGAATTTGATGGCGGACAAGAACCATTTAGCCCATCTAGTCTCCCCATTTGTGTTGCCCTAATCAAGGCTGTCCATCACCTCATACGCTCCTTCCATACCGGGGAACTCTCGGGGTTCTTGCCCCAATCTCCTGGTCTCAGGGTGAAGGAGCAAATTCTCAGGGTCACACAGTCTGGAACTGACTCCTTTGTATTCTACCCACTCTGATCACATAGTAGACTCCCAGCTGGTGCTTTTGATGCCAGGATGTTACGGTTGATATCCCTGCTTGAATGCATATTAAATGTATCTTTAAATATTTCGAAGTCAAGGTTCCCATGAGGGCCGCTATTAGAGCCATTTGGGAAACACGTTTGGCCGGTCACCACGTAGAATCTTCACGGTTGGCTCGGAGTCTCAGGGTCAGCTCTTTTCAAAAGTTCCCAGGTATGCCTCCTTCACCTCAAAGCCTCCACCACACTTACACACACCATGGGCTGTAAACCTCCCAATAGAGCATTATGGAACCTCCCAACAGTCCTGAATTAGCGAGACAGTACCGATTTTAAAGCACTGCCCCACTTTTCGGGATCCTCCAGTTAGAGAGGTCCTCTGATCTCCCAAGAGTGCCCTAGGGAACTGTAAAGTCAACGGAGCTTGTGTTGAGGCAGAGCTCCCACATGGCCACCACCGAAGAGCTGCTGTAGAACGTTGCAAGGTAGCTCCTCACCCTAAGATGGTTGAGTAGTCATGCCTCCAGGTCAACATACTTCTGACATCTCCTTCCACACCCACAACACAGTCAACGCAATTTGGATGCCTGAAATGTTTAGGAGGTATGGAACTACACCAGTTGTTAGTGTCAACCCTACGGGAACTGTAAGACCAAGCAGGACAATGTGTAACTTGTACACTCCGATCGTTCCTTGGTTTCATACCAAGGAACCAAGTGTGACCAACAATACCCGCAGTGACAAGTCTATTATATATAGAGAGAGATATTAACCTTTTTGGTGCAAAATGATCTCACAGACACAATTTTCATTATTTCACAAAGCGTATCATTTAATTAGACAGCTTGACAATAACGATTCAACACATCAAAGCTTTTATTGATTCTGCACAACTGAATAAATTATGTTTTTTTCCAGATAAAATCTGATTTAATTTCTAGTATCTAAAACAAAACCAAATTTATTACGTGAATAAATCTACATGCCGAGAGGAGCAATCTTTCACTGTACTTAGCTGTCAATCTCTCAAGGCAATGCCAAATCTTATTAATCTGTTTTATTTTTTTCTTGATTTTTTTTTTTCCACAATGGGATACTGGGCCAAGCAGAACACATCGATTTTTTTTTTAAGAAAAGTTTACGTAAACAAGCCCTTTTTTTAAAAAAAATAAATGCATTTAATTTCTATGGATTTGTTTCTATAGTTTCTCCCAACTTTTTCCATTTTACATTTAAATTTAATTTAATTTAATTTATTTATGTTTTGTGCAAGAAGATGAGAAACAGTAATAAATTCATATTCAGTTTTTGAGTAAGGTTAAATGGAGACTTGTTTTTTTTTAAATAATATTCAATTTTAAATAAACAATGGTTTTATGTTCGCAGACGTTCGCAGCCGCATCATACATCTCCTAACAGTCCCCGGAACAGCCACAATTTTCGAGCGCTACCATCTGTCCTGGGTAGCTGCCCCACTGTCCTGCTTTTGTTGGCAGTCGGGATCATGGGTTGGTTGAGTAGATCCCCTGATCTCTACCGACTGTCCCAGGGAACTGTAAATTCTATAGTGGACAGTGGTTTTGCAAAGTAGACCTCCATTGCAGCCTCCAAGTGGCCTCCATACAATGCTCTTTGGGTTGGTCATGCTGCCCTCTTCTGGTGGTAGCTCTGCCCACATCTCTTCTGGGTTCTGCCTCTTCTTGGCCAAGTTGGACATCTTGGCCTCAAAGTGGCCTCCATACGATGCTCTTTGGGTTGGTCATGCTGCCCTCTTCTGGTGGTAGCTCTGCCCACATCTCATCTGGGTTCTGCCTCTTCTTGGCCAAGTTAGACATCTGAAACATTGAGGGGTATGCCTAATATATACTTAAATGCATATGATGGCTGTTGCTTGACAGACCTCGATTACAGCTCCCACGTGGCCACCTCATGAAGCTGTGAAGCTGAGTGCTGCGAGGTGGCTCTTCAGGTATGATGAGTGGGTGGTCCTGGCTCCCCATACCCGCCATTGTTGTCAGTCATGTGATATTGCTGGTGCCCAAACACCACGCTGAGCCAATCCTTTGCGTCAATGCAAATAAAGCCCATTCCTCCATCGATTTTTATTAGTCGGAGTCTGACCGGGTGACTGAAACCGAGCTATTCTATAATTTACCACAGGCAGCATGATAAGGAGTCAGGTTTTTGTCTAGTAGATTGGGGCTCAGATAACAGAGTGAGATCTCATACAAACGGTTAATCATTAATGGTTATTTTTATAATTTATTAATAAAAAACATAATTAAAAAATACTGATTTATTGATATAAAAAAAATTTATACTATAGTTTTAAAGTGCTTGCCTTTGCTAAAATGTTAGCATGTCATATAGCCAGCTTTCTATTCGTTACTGATTAATGTCGTTTAGTTCTCAGATTAAAGGTCTGCTTTAATGGTTTGCCAAGAATGCTTAATTCGTTTGTGCCAGTCATCAATTTACTAATTTGAAGATACTTTGAAATTTGTCGTGTCAGTGTGAATCGATGTCGTTTCGCAAGCCGACGAGCTGCGGTTCCGCTGCCAGAAGTATTAAGTTGCCAATAACCGTCAAACGGTCTCATTGTGGTTATTTGGCACCAAATTACCCGTTTAGTGAATGAATGGGCTGTGTAACCGGGTTGCCTTTCCATTATGAGCACTGGACTGGCCACCTGGCAAACCGGGCAAATGCTTTAATGTGTGGCTACGGGCTGGATACATGTGACCTGGAGGCACTTACCTTAAGGGGTAGAACTGCAGATCAACCCACCCCAGATCTGCTGCCCCCAGGCCTAGTCGGCTTAGGCCATAAAACTCATACCTGGGAACTCTATGGGTTCTGCCAGGAGACTCCAGATGAAGCAACGTTCCTCCAGGTCTCCAGGTCATGACCTGAACTCTCCGGGTCGCGGGATCGATGTGTAGACACGTCCTTCTCCTCACTAATGGCCATTTCCCTCTTCACCCCCCATACAAAAGTAATGGGGCTAACCAAGCACCGTTGGCTTTGGCGGCCAACATCATGGACCTTGGCCGCCAAGGTCATTGGCATTGACCGTCTACCCACTGGTGATGCACATTCATTCATTATTTATGCAGGACATTCTCAGAATCTTGGTGGACCTTTTGTTTGAGATTATATACTTTTTCCTTGGTAGGAATCCTTTTTTTTTTAGATAGAATTGTCAAACGACATCTCTGGAAGAGGTGACAGATCCTCTTTATCTTGATGGAAAACAGTATAATAATAATAATCTATATCTGGGTTCCCAGGCACGGCCCTGTCTCGTGAAATGCAATTTTCTTTTTTTTTCTTTTTTCTTTCCTTCTAAACGGATGAAAATGCGAAGAGCGCGGAGTGCCGGATACGTTGAGCGCTTCTTTAGGTAAATTGAAAAGGGCTCTTAATGAAAGATCCATGATGTTCAGTGCACGGCGTATTAAGATTGGAAAGGCAGCCACGACGTAATGCATACATCAATTCCAATTTTTAAACCAAAACGTTTAGATCAATTCATGTAATAGTTCCGAGCCGTTTATGACACTACTTTATCTTGAAGAGCAATTACGGAAGGTCCGTGGCAGAAGGTATATTGTAATTGCTAATGTTTTTCGACTGGAGATAATAGAGTATGAGCGGGCAACCTACTAAGTAACGAGGTTGCTCTATGGCCATATTGCCACGGCTTTCGCAAAATGCTAGAGCTTCACAGAAAATGGCCACCAGATAAGGTCCCTTTTGGCCCATTCGCACTTTGAAGGAGCTTCTTGGCTTCTAAGAAGGTCTTCATGAAGTCTAACCATTACAAAACCAGAAAAGTAGCCCGATTAGTATACATTTCGGAAGGCGTCCCCTTTGACGAACCCATGTGCCTCGGGAAGAATTACAAAATAGCAACAATTGAACAAATTTGGAGTATAATAAAGAAGAAGCTGACCCAGAGACTCAGGGAGCCAGGGCTTCGCCAGGAGACTCCTGGACCTACACAGAGAATGATGTCTATTAGTGGTGTGCATGTGATAAATAGGCGTGCGTATGGCGTATGTACAGAGCCACGTAAAAAGTATCACCTTCTTCACTTTAAAACGTGGAAACTAATGTTTCATGCAGATCGGCCCCATCCGGCCCCCGTCTAGTCTCCCAGTTTCTCAGACTCAAACCTTATTCAGTCGTTGGGCCTCGTCTTAGATTCAGGAGCCGTATGTCTATCCCATGCATGTTTAAGTCCCCTCGCTGTATTAGCCGCTGCCACCTCTGCTGGGAGGCTGTTCCATGTATCTACCACCCTCTCAAATAACCTAAAACTTCTTTACATTTCATCTAAGCCTCTGATCCTCTAATCTGACATTATAGCCTCTTGTTCTGACATTTCTACTCCTTTTGAAATAAACTTCCCTCCTGTGCTTTAGTTATTTATATATTATTAAAATGCCCGCCCCAATAATATAAATATATAAATAAATACAGTTAAAATAAATAAATAATTTATATATATATAATTATATAGTAGTATATTATATATTATAGTATATATAATATAAAATTTTCAGGATACGATAGTAATTAGTACATCACTGTAGAAAAATTACATTATAACATTTTAATGCAGGTTGAATATTCTTTTTTTTCCTAATAAAAAATTCAGATGCGACATTTTGCTTTGTGCTTGAAATATGATGGGTATGCACTTTAAAGGAATACAACCCTATGGATTTCTGAAAAATAATGTAGAAATATAATCTGATGGTTGATTCTTCAACGAAAGTGCACAACAGCTGTCCTCGGGGGGCCGCAAACATGGCATGGTTTCTGGATATCCTTACCTGAAAACCAGTAATTCAATGAAAGGTTCTGGTTTGCTTTTGGTCAGCCGCATATCAGCCGTTTGTATGATTCTCGCTCTGTTATCTGACCCCCGATCTACTAAACACCGCGACTCCTTATCATACTGCCTGTGGGGAACAATAGAATGGCCCGGTCTTAATCATTCAGTTGGACACACTGTCTATGGAGGAACGGACTTCCTTAGCATTGCCATAAAGCATCTGCTCAGCTGTATACAGTGCTGGGGGGTTATATTACTGTATACAGCGCTGGGG
>VKOC01006965.1:0-16133 GCA_009364415.1 Spea multiplicata
GTATACAGTAATATAACCCCCAGCGCTGTATACAGTAATATAACCCCCCAGCGCTGTATACAGTAATATAACCCCCCCAGCGCTGTATACAGAGTGTTTGGCTGGGTGATTAAGACTGAGCCATTCTGTTGTTCCCCGCAGGCTGTATGATAAGGGATTCAGTTTCTGCTGCTGTCTGAAAACATATTTTGGGGCAAAAACTAAAACTGGGGTTTAAAAAGAAAACAGAGCGATATTTTTCTTTTGTTTGATTTATGCACCGTATCGCAACCCTCCGCTAAATCCCTACTAGATCCCCTCCCCACTCATCACCCCATTCCTGTTACCACTGATCCCCTCCCCCACTCATCACCCCATTCCTGTTACCCCTCCAGCTGAGGCGCTGTCGTTGGTTTGTGTGACAGTCGTGTATCTGAACGCGTTCTATGCTTTCCGTGTGATGTCATCGGATTAATAAACGCATCTTCCGGTTATTTCTTGCAGTCTCTGTCCGCATAAAACATGACGGGGGGGCGGGGGGGGGACTCCTCGGGTACCCAGCATTTTTATTTTTTATTATTTTTAAATCAAATGTTAAGAAATAGGACGTTTCCTGTCAATTCCTCTTTAACCCCCTAACGACCGGTAATGGAGGCGATACGTCGTGGAAAACATGAGGACCAAGGACGTATCCCCTACGTCATGGGATGTCAAGCACTGGAGGGCATGGAAGAGACCCCTAAAAGCGCGGCATTCATCAATTATTATTGTTTTCTAAAATCCGGCTCGGTTTTCTTTTTCTTGGGGCCACAAAAATCTGAATCCACCTGTGAAAGTAGGTGAAGAGTCCTGGCCGCGCATGGTCGGGTCACGTGGAGCGTTTGGCTCCATATCAGGTGAGACCATCCGAGGTTTGACGCTCGGTGAACCCGGCCGGGGCAGCAGGTGACTCAGCACTTTCTCCCGCGGACTGTTAAAGGGGAAGCGTCACTTAGCAGGACTTCTAGAATATTCTACAATATATTCCGGAACTCAGCATTACTAAACCTCATCGCGAGCAGATTCATTATAGAAACCCTGACAGATCGGCCCCTGGCTGCCCCTGATATGGCGGGGATCTAGAACCCGTTTCTCCCGCTGTAACGACTCCAACCTTAATCAGTCGTTGGTCTCGTCTTAGATTCAGGAGCCGGATGTCTATCCCATGCATGTTTAATACCCTCACTGTATTACCCTCTACCACCTCTGCTGGGAGGCCGCTCCACTTATCTACCACCCTCTCAGTAAAGTAAAACCTCTTTCTATTCCATCTCAGACTCTGACCCTCTAGTGTTAGATTTGGGTCTCGGAATTACTTAGAAACAGCAGGAAACGGCTTTGTACATTAAGCGGGGTAAATAAGCCCATTATTATTAATGCCCCCCCAGTTACAGCCGTCACTGATTATCGTCAATTATCCAGAAATTAACCCTAAAACCCCCATAAAAAAAGTGCCCCTCGAACCATAACCAGGCTACAAACCGACATTATTATTATAAATATTTTGATTATTAATCTTTTTATTTATTATTATTCATTATTATTATTATTATTATTATTAGGGATTAAAGCTTTGTGTTGCTATAGGAACAATGTTACCTTTCTGGGATGAAATATCATAAAACCTCCCCAACCCCCCCCCCGGGACATCAGGATTAGCTGCGTTTTAGAAATAATAATCAGGATTAATCAGTGATTTTCTGCCTTTTTTGTCTGTGCGGGGGAGGGTGCCTATCCACTAATTCCTCCCCAACCTCTGGTCTGTCAGCCCTCCCCTGTCCACACCTCCCCTCCAGCCTCTCCCTCCCCTCTACCTCTTGCAGTTTCCCCTCACCTCGTCGTCACATTTGGCACCCAGATACCCGGGCAGGTGAGTGCCTCGCGCAGGTTAACCTTGGCTCTGTGCCGCCTCTCTGGCATGCAATTGGTTAATATTGGGGCTTATTCACTAACAGCAGCGAGTGACCTCTCACTGAAATATGCTTTACGCAGGGCCGTTCATGGGGCACAGTGGAGTCAGGGAGATTGCAAGCTCCCCTGCCAACTCCCTCCTTCAGCCGATTATTAATCCAGCCTTGGGGGTCAGATATGGCGGGGATCTAGAACCCTAGACCAGTGGCCCCCATCCGGCCCCCGTCTAGTCGCCCGTTTCTCCTGCTGTAAAGACTCAAACCTTAATCAGTCGTTGGTCTCGTCTTAGATTCAGGAGCCGTATGTCTATCCCATGCATGCTTAATAACCTCACTGTATTACCCTCTACCACCTCTGCTGGGAGGCTGCTCCACTTATCTACCACCCTCTCAGAAAAGTAAAGACCCTGTGCCTGGATTCCCTGCACGACACGCAGTTAATTGCCCGAGGGCTCTTGCACCGCTCAGCCGGTTGATCCGGCACCGTGGGGTCAGTCTTACCGGCCTCCGAGCTGTAACCGCGTGCCGGTGATTTCAACGAGGAAAACCAAGCGTTTCTTCCTAAGAGAAAGAACTTACAGGAAATCTCCATTTTTGCCTGAATTCTGTGGCTCAGCCAATTAATATCTGCCCCGGGGGGGGGGGGGTTCGCTATTTTTGACTGCCTGGCTGTAGAGCTTCTGCCAATGAATGTTTTGGGCTTTTTTTTATTTTTTTTCCTCCCCAGCTGTTTTTGCCTTGGATTCCATCCACCCCCCCGTGGGCGGACGGACGGACAGACAGGGCTGGGGTCCGGCGTTATTCCATTATTTGTATCCCGTCCCCTCGGAGGGGGTAACAGAGTCCCCCTGACTCAGCTGCAGGGCGTCCACTAGGAACGGGTGGATCTAACGGAGAATGGAAGCTGAGTGGGGGATATAAGGCTGAGGAGATATGGGGGGCCGATACAGAAGTTGGGGGGCCGATACAGAAGCTGGGGGGATATGGAGCAGTAGGGAAGCAGGGCACTGCGAGGGGGGATTGTAGGTTGGAAGAGATGAAAGGCTGTTTGTGGGGCAGTTCCGGGAGGCCGGGGCAGTTCTGGGAGGCCGGGGCAGTTCCGGGAGATCGGGGTAGATGAGCAGGGTGATTGGTTCTAATAAAACGCTATTTGACCAGGATGGAACACGAATGGAGGCGCAAAGACTGGGCTACGGTCCGCGGGGTCCCCATGGTCTGTGCTTTTTCCCCAAACTGGGAACGCATCGATGAGTTCCAGGTCAGAGAAGATGACCTCGTCGTTGCCACCTACCCCAAGTCAGGTACCTATGGGCCCGGGTTCGCCTCTGACCCTGTAACGGAATGCATGGCTCATGGCGTCATCCTCAGGTACCACGTGGATCAGCGAGATCGTCGACGTCATCCTGGCTGATGGGGACACGGAAAAGAGCCAGCGAGATGCCATCCACAACAAGGTGCCCATGCTGGAGTTCTGTGCCCCAGGGTACGCACCCCCAGGTGAGGCAGCAGGCAGGGACTGGGCCCGATGGGGCGAGACTTCGTGGCTTAAGAGTCTTACACCTTTTTATTCTCAGTTATGACCTCACGGTGACCTATTACACGTAGTGGCTTCTTTGCACCATTATCGCACTCTTATTCTTTTAGGAACCCAGCAGCTGGAAGCCCGACCTTCTCCTCGGGTGATCAAGACCCACCTGACGGTTTCCCTCCTCCCCAAATCCTTCTGGGACAAGAACTGTAAGGTATGGCGTGTCCGTCGGGGGCCGATCCGGGCTCCAAACCCCTAAACTCACGAAGGAAGACCCCGCGCCCGGAGGCCGCGGCTGCGGGGCGTGGACGTCGGGTCTGATACCCCTCTCTCCGCAGGTTATATATGTAGCGAGGAACCCTAAGGATGTCGCGGTCTCTTACTATCATTTCGACCTGATGAACAAACTGCACCCCGAGCCGGGGCCCTGGGAGGGGTATTTAGAGAAGTTCATACGGGGGGCAGGTGAGGGGCAACACGGATACAACGTTACCGGGCATTCTCCGCAGCGTATTACCCTCCAATCAGAGCGTGTCTCTCTCTTTTCCAGTGGCTTACGGGCCGTGGGGGGCTCACGTGAGAGACTGGTGGGATCTGAGGAATCGGCATGGAATCCTCTATCTTTTTTACGAGGACATGATTGAGGTGGGTCTTGTCGGTCTGCAGAAGAGCTTACACTCCATTCTCGAAATGTTTAATATATTTCTATGGCTTGGATCAGTCGAGATTTAATATATTTCTTCGATCCTTTAAGATTGCACTCTTTGCACCGCACGCTTGCCTCGTATGCAAATCTTTTTTAGTTAATTTGCATATGGGGCTTTCTACAAACATTAGGACATTCCAGGGACAGGGGTGTTGGATACAGGTGTGGGGCGCAGGCTACATGTCACACCTGAACATGGGTAGCGAGGGGTTAATGGGGCGGATACGTGGGCACGGCCCGGCGACCACCTTTTAACCCTTTGCCCGGACAGGACCCGAAGCGTGAGATCCGCAAGGTGGTGAAGTTCCTGGGGAAGGACCTAAGCGAGGAGGTCCTGGAGAAGATCGTGCAGCTCACCTCCTTCCAGGCCATGAAGCAGAACCCCATGACCAATTACACAACGCTATCGTCGACCGTGATGGACCACTCGGTGTCCCCCTTCATGAGAAAAGGTAGGTTACCTCCAGGTGCTCATGATTGCAAGCTCTTCGGTCCACTTTACAACTCATTGCCTTAACCGTGCACCTGACCATCCCGGCCCCAACCGAACAGTTACGTTCCTTTCAATCCTGCCAAGTCACCTGAATTTCTTGTTACCCGAGGTTCGGCCGCGGCTGGCACTCCGCGGTGAGAACCGCCAACCGGCCCTCCCGGGAACACGAAACCCGATCACACCGGATTAAAATATTTCACCGCGGGTGACCCTGCAAAACATTGCCCTCCCCGTGAGATTAGGGGGATTATGTATAATAAAAAAAAAAACAACATTCCATTGCCATGGCGATAGGATCACTTTTCAAAATTTTTTGGCAGGTGGGGCATCCACAGAAGTGTTTTTGTTTCGGTTGAAGTTGGTTTTGAGTTAGGAGGAGATCTGCCCCCCATTGGTGGATGTGACATCACCACCCCCCCCCCCCCGGCATTTCAGGTGCCCATATTGGAATCTCTCACTATGTTGGGGGGGCCCTCACCTGAGTAGCCACAGGAGGCCTGCAATGGAAGCCGATGCTGTAATAAATTGCTTTCACAGATCAAGGGGGTAGGTTGGGGCCGCTCAGAGGATCTACCCAGCGATCCATGATCCCAACCTCCCGCAAAAGCGGAACTGTGGGGCATCTATCGGGACTGTCCTGCGAAAATTAGGACTGTTTGCATAGTAGCCGGAATCCATACTACCTTCCATACAGCAGCCAACATTTAGTCACCAGGAATAGGGGCAACAAGGGGTGACTCAGGGCGTCAGATTGGTGACCCACTGGTTTCTAAAGTAGTTCCGTATAAAGCAGATCCCTGATCTCTCTCCAGGAATCTCCGGCGACTGGAAGAACCACTTCACGGAGTCTCAGAGCAGGAGGTTTGATGAATATTATGAGAAGGAAATGGCCGGCAGTGACTTATCATTCAGGTTCCAGGTCTGAGCAAAAGAGAGAGAGAGCGGCCCCCACAGCCGTGTGACAGGAGGGTGGTGCGTGAGACCCCCCTACAGATTCCACATCCAATGAGAAACCCAAATCCTCAAACACTTTAAGGAAACTCCCCCTGCGCTACGATCAAATTTAGATTTTTCATCGTCCGGGGGAAGCATTTTTGGAACGCACATCTTGAGCAAGAGCGTCTGTTAAACAGGAAGTAGAAGGCACACTACTTCCTGTTGGCCAGATTTAGAAGTCACTATATTAGCGATATGAGCCGTTGATGTAATCAACTTTATAAGAGATTCTTGGTGTGGGGAATATTTCACCATTTATTTAGGAACGGCGCCATCTTGTGCATGAAGTAGCCTTAGCAACGCTTGCTGACGACCATGCGCAGCTGGGTTTGTAGGAATTTAGTGAGCTTAATCTCTGCGGATCTTGGGATGTTTTACCTGTATCCTTAAATAATTAAACATTATGCCTACGCGAGTCAAAGAAGTCTTTTCACTTTATCTGGTAACAGCCTATCAGCACCTGCATATGTGTCACATGACAATTAAGCGTTCCCAGCAAAAAGATATGAATGAAGCTAAATTGTAAAATTGGGTAGAATTTAAGATTGCATGTAAATTCGGGCCCCTGGGGTTATCTTTTTGGCACCCGACAGCCTCTGGTATACTTTTGTGTAACACGTGGGGGGGCTGTTCCTAGACCCTTCGGAGAAAAGACATTCCAGGCCAGAGAGGACAACCTGCTGGTCGGCCCCCGCCTGACGTAACGGGTTAATAAAAACTCTAGCCACACTGGCCAGTCTCGTCTTACCCTTAGAACTGAAGCTAAACGAAGCCAACTTATTTTTTGGGGAGTGCCAGGTCGGGGCGTTCAGATTTTGGAGTCAGTGATGGTCAGGTCAGGTCAGGTCACAGACAAAGGCTCGCCAGGCCTGGTACGCCAAGGAAACAAGATCCTGGTTATAGCCATACTGAGTCTGCTTCAGGGAAATTACCCCTCCCTGCCCCATGCCTTCCCGTCTGTGCAGGAGAAGCTGGCGGTTGACCCCCTGATTCCCTTTAAACCAGTGGCCCGGGCACCTGTGTGCTGCTGCCAGTCCTCCCAACAACCATAAATCTTTCTGTTAGGACGTACTGCCCCCTGCTGGAATAAAGTGATGACATCATGCGTACGTCTCTGAGGTGTCACCGGGGCAGATGCGTTTTACACCAGACAGTCCCAATTTTTTGGTGCTCGTGTGCAATCTGCTTTACGGACAATCCAACCTCGTAATAATTCCCGTTTGGTAGACTCCTGGATCCCCACGTGCTGGGTCCCTGGGCCCCAGGCTCTCCTTCACACCCTGGCAGGGCCATGGTCCTCACCCTGGTCCATCTCTGGGTAACATCCTAAATGTTTATGAGCCCAGGTGGGGTGAGGAAGGGGCCCTTGCCTTTTTTGCCTAGGGCAACATCTAGTCATTTTGTTAGGTTTAATAGGTTTAACCCTTTAACCAGGACATATTAAAGCACACAGAGGCAGTTCATTCACTATTCTAATTGACACATTTGGCCCCTGTTGGCCCTGTGAGGCAGACGGAGCCGGTCAGCTCGTCGCTGCGATTCGCCGTCGCCATTACGGAAACATCAAGGAAAAATGAAAGAGAAAATATCTGCCTTCGTGGCTTAGAAATGCAGTTGGACTCGTCTTGTAACAAAACGTATATCCCCCCCCTCAAGTTTAACCCTTTACGTTCCTCATTCACTATAATTCAGTAGTTTTTTTCCCACAAAAAGTGGGTTCAGCCAGCGAGTGCAGATTATAGAGAATATACAGAAATCACAAATTATAATAATAACAGAAAGTAACGGAATTGGGGTGAATTCCCAGGTTTCTACCTCAGTCCCTGGAAAAGGGCAGATTCTCAGGGGGGGGGTTCACTCAGTCTGGGGTGAATGGTGAAGTTCTCAGGGTTTTTACCCTAGTCTCAGGGTCTCGGGGCAAATTCTCGGGGTTTTTACACCAGTCTCAGGGTCTTGGGGAGAATTGGCAATTTCTCAGGGGTTTTTTTACCCCAATCTTAGTGTGAATGGGAAGATTCTCAGGGGTTTTCCCGCAGTCTCAGCGTCTCGGTGCAAATGAGCAGATTCCCAGATTTTTTTACCTCAGTCTCAGGGTAATTGGGCAGATTCTGCGTTTTTTTACCTCAGTCTCGGGATGAATGGGCAGATTATCCAATTGCGGGCTGTTCATGTAACTAAGTGGGGCATTTAGAAGAAGAATAATGGGGTTTATTTACCCCGTTTAATGTATAAAGCCGTTTCCTGCTGTTTCTATACAGATTATCGGGTATTTTAGGGCTGATTACCTCATACCCAGCAAACATTCTGAGCGCTCAAAAGCAGGGAGGAGCGACAAACACTTTAAAGCTTTTGCATAAAAAATGCTGCATAATTTATTTTTAATATATTACCACCCGCCCCTAGTTGTCTAAAAGGCATAGGTGGGTTTGCTTGCGTTCTTGTGTTGCCATGGAGATTAGAGGAGGGGCCCTGCGCATGTGTCTGGTATGACTCAGCGGTTGTCTGTTTGGGTTCCTCGTTTCTTGTTGAAGGCAGCGCGAGGAGACGGTGGGCTCCGTGTGACGTTTCAGAGCGGGTCAACCAATAAGAAGGCTCCCTACCTCATCCGCAGGTGAGCATACTCTTGCACGGCCCCAGCGCCCCCGCTTCAGTAACAGCCAACCAGCGTCCGCCGTTCTCCTGATTGACAGGTGCTCTGAGCAGTCATATCCTGAGGCGCCCCGCCGGAGGGGTGGTCAGCTGGGGTGCATTTCCGCAGCGGCTGGGGGGTTATCGTGCGGGGTATCCGCAGTGGGGTCGGGGGGTATTTAGGTTTCTGCTTGTTGCAAAGTAGGCCTGGAAATCTAAGTAGCCATTTGCCGTTGGCTGAGGGTGATGGGAGTGGCAGATCATGTTTTTAACCCCGTAGTTGCTGTTGCTCACCCGTCCTATGGGAACGGTATTTATTGTAATGTGTAATTTTAATGGGGGATCGGGATTGACTTGGTTGGTGAATGCATAAATCTGGGCCAATATACATTATGGAACAGCCTTCCAGCAGAAGTGGTAACGGATATTACTGTCAGGGATAGACATTAGATTTAGGTGCGAAAATAACCGTGTTGCTGGAGACGTGTGATAGGAGGAGCGCCTGGCTGGCCGTGATGATGGCGGGTACACCTGTTATCTCTGCGGTCTCCCTCGGCGTGGTTCTGGCTGCCCTGGGAAGGTGCGGACATCTTTAATATCGTTTACAATGAGTAAAAAATAAATGGCTTCATACGCGTGCCGGCTAATTCAAAGAACCGCGGCGCTGACCCGCCAGTCTGCGAGGACCCGCTGGGGAGTCTGCAGTCATTTGATCCAAGCCGTTTGCCGTAGCTAGGCCTGGTTGGTTTTATGATGCGTGATGATGTCATGTCCCATCTGCCAGCAGCTTCCTGTGTGCCCGTTGGTTCTATACCTTTAACCCCTGTCGGACGTTCATGGCTACTCATCAGGCGGCCCTGACCTCTCCGTACCCCGGATCCCAAGTGAAACGTTGGCCTGTTCCTCCTGAGAAGGTCAGCTGGTCCGTGGAGTGGCCGGAGTATCAGCCTGCCGAGTACACGGCGCCCTCTGTGCTGGCGCAGCCCTCCTGGGCAGACCCTCCGCTGAGGTGAGACCCCTGCAGATCTCCGTGCCGCCTGTCTGTGGGCCGCATTCGCTCAGTGTGGCGTCTCTGTTGTCGGACTCGTGTTCCCTGATCTGTCTGTCTCCGTCTGTGCCCAGATCTACCCCTCCGACCTCACCGTCTTCGCAGGCCTGTGTCTCTGTGTCATCGCTTTCTCTTACTGTCTATATTTCTGTGGCCTCTATGGTGCCCGTCGTCCCCTCTGTGGCCTCTGTGGTGCCCATCGTCCCCTCTGTGGTGCCCATCGTCCCCTCCGTGGTGCCCGTGTCCTCGTTTGACGTCCGTGCGTCTGTCTCGTCTCTCTCTGCAGCGACGTCTCGTTCGGCCCGAAGTATAACGCTCTCGATGGGAAGGTGCAGAGAGAGAGTTTTGAAGGAAGGTATTATGTAGAGGGTCGGACCCCGCGGTGAGTGCCGGTAACGTAACCTGATTGGCTGAATGCCGCGGTATTAGGTCTCCTAAATCGCTTTCCATTTCTCACAGGAACCCCGTAGGGCGGACAGGGGTTATAGGAAGAGGCCTGCTGGGCAGATGGGGGCCGAACCACGCCGCCGACCCCATTATAACGAGGTGAGCCGTTACCTTTCTTCCCCCTCTGCTCCTGTGGCCCCCGCTGACCCCGTCTTCTCCTGTTTATTAGGTGGAAACGTGACGCTGCCGGTCAGAAAGTGACGGATTCTGTCTCTGGGAGACCCGTCCTCCAGTTTGTAGCCATACAGAGAAAGGACTGTGGGCTGTGGGCCATCCCAGGGGTGAGTGTGAACTCTGTCTCCGGGCCCCCTGCGGGGTTTACCCCCCCCCGAGTGTATCTGGGCCGTGACATCACGCAGAGCCGCATCACGGCGTTTGATTTGTCGCAGGGTATGGTGGACCCCGGCGAGCTGGTGACGGCGACGCTGCGCAGGGAATTCTGTGAAGAGGCTCTGAACTCGCTGGAGAACGAGGGGCAGGAAAAGGAGACCGAACTCAAAATCCAAAGCCTTTTCTCTCAGGAGCACTTGCCGGTACGCGCATGATGGGAGTGACCGGTGTTCAGACGTTTCCGTGATGTCATACGCTCTGCAGGCTGCGCAGGGGCAGCGGGTGGTCCGTGCAGCAGGGCACAGCACGCTCTGCGTCCCGTATAACCCTTTAAGTGCCTGAGCTCCGCAGAGCCTGTTCTGTGTAGGCTGGGGGCTTATTCTGCATATGGATTTAGTGGCTGCTGGGGGCGAGTGGGGCGAGTCTCGTGCCTAGAGGGCTGGGTGGTTCCTGTACTCCTGTTAGTAACACTTACTGCCCCGCGTGGAGGTATAATGAGGATCCTCTTACTTCCAGGTGTACAAAGGATACGTGGATGACCCCCGGAACACCGATAATTCCTGGATGGAGACGCAAGCCGTTAATTACCACGATGACTCAGGTGGGCCGTGGCTGGGTGCATTCCTTGGGCTTTTACCTGTGTTTTAAGTAACTGACCTCCCTCTGTTTTGCCCCCTGAAGGTCGTTTACTGGACCGGCTGCCCCTGCAGGCGGGTGACGATGCCGGGAAGGTGCGGTGGGTCGATATTAACGGAAACTGCAGCTTGTACGCCAACCACGCCAGCTTCATCAAGATCGTGGCAGAGAAACGGGGCGCGCACTGGTAGAGCCGGAGGACGTTGCCGCCATCGTGCCAGCCGATCGCTCATCAGATCAGCGCCATCGTACACGGTTCCTTCTTTATACTGACTTTTTGGGATCGGGTGGCGCGGCAGCCGTGGCCCCGCTCTTGGGAGGGTTCTTGGCAGGGGGAGCCCACGTTTTCCTGGCTGTATTTGGCAGAATTGGAGGAAATTCAATTTTCCGACCTTTGGAACGCGACTCGTAATAAAAATAATTGTGAAACGTTTCCGTGTGCGGCTCTGCTGTGTGGCAGCGCGCGGCTCTGCTGCTCCGGTTTGTCGCAGGCGCTCTCTGCCGTTACCCCTTGCGTTGGTTAGGGCTCCGGGGCAGTTGGAGGGATGGGCAGAGAAGGTCAGGCTTCTGCCCAAACAGGTTCTCTAACCGGCGTGTGTATATAAGGGGAGCGGGTATGTACCTGTCTTGGAATGTCTATGGGTGTGAGAGAGAGAGATAATGCATTAACCCTTTAGTGGCCGGACAGGTCCTGCAGGACTTGCTGTGGTTTCTGAGTTGCCCGGGGTACAGTAACTCAGGCGCGCTGTGCCTTTAACGAAACGAACCCTTTAATTAACGTGAAGTGGGTGGAAACGCATCAAAACCAATCAATACTTCCCGTCTCCATGGCGTTGTGAAGCAGAAGGGTTTTTTGGTTTAGAAATGTTCTTTCGTATGCTCTGGAAGCTGGATTACCCCGCAGAGGAGAACTCCGAGGAATTCCCAGGAGCCGCTGAATGACATCACGCATCCAGTGACGTCATGACGAGCCCTGCAGAGGTGCATTAGCTCCGTGGTCACACGCTGCTGACAGGCTGTTCCGAGCCGCTGAGTCTGCAATCGTTTCCACATCAGAGAGCAAGTACAGTGAGGGCTGCGCCAGGGGCAGGTGGGGCACGAACACGGTGCCAGCTACCGGAGCACGCAGTGCCAGCACCGGCCACGAGCCCGAGGAGAGGGGCACAAGCAGACGTGCCGGACTAAGAGGACCACTCTGATTTGGGGTAAGACTGGTGTCGGGGTGCTGGCCGGGGTGCCAGGGTGCGGGCAGCGGACCAAGGCAGGGCTGAAATGGAGAATGCCAGCATTGGGGAGGAGGGAGACGGACTGAGGGTGTGGATGCCGGGGCAGACGCTGTATGGGGAACCGATAGCAGCGGACTGGACAGACAGACAGACTGAGTGATGTGGGAGTCGGGGTGAGGTCTCCCCTCAAGTACCCCCTCTAACCTGTCTCTGCGTTCACTGAACCAATCCCTCTGTTACTGATTAATCCGTTCAACACTCGCCGCCCTCTATGTGCATTTTCCGTGCCATCTCTCTGTACCTGTGTGCTTCCCGACTCCTCACCTGCGCCCCACTTCCTTCCCGACTCCTCGCCTGCGCCCCATCTGTCCTTCCTGACTCCTCACCTGTACCCCTTCTTCTCCTCATTACCTGTTTCCCGCTCCAGGTTATGCTGCCCTCTCTGTATTATTTGGCCCCGGTTTTGGGGGGCTATGCCATCACCTCGTATTACCTGCTGAAAAATCCTCATATCCTGCACAAGAGGAAGAGACTGTCCTTCCACTGCCGGCACATTTCGCACCGCGGGGGTAAGTGCTCACTCCGGTCCCATACACTGGGAGTGCAAACTCATCAAGAGAGATCAAACCTTGACTAAACGGACCCGCCGGCTGCGGGAACTCGCCGACCAAATGCTCGTTAAACCGGTTTATATACAGAGCCGCGGGAACGGAGGCTACTCGCTGACATCAGAGACTCCACTCACGTTTATTTGGGAGGAGGGCACGGTGATGTCGGGCAGGGCGATCGTAGGCGTTTCACCTCTCCATGCGCATCTCTTTACCTGATGTCACCCCAGGTCTGAGTTCACTGGGAGGGCATGAAGTATCCCGGGACCGGTTACACTGATCGGTGTATGTAATACCGGTTTGCGTGTTCCGGTGTTGGGCTCGGTTGTGTTTAGGCGGCCATGTTGGTTATTGTGGCTCATCCAATGGGGATTATTCTTGCTGTACGGACCAAATGAACCAGACAGGTTTGGGGCCGGTACCCGGCAGTCTATCCAATCGCTGGCTTCCGGCTCATCCGTGGCCCCTTAGTAGGTCATTAACTCCTCTCTGTGTCTTTCAGGAGCTGGGGAGAGAATAGAGAACACTCTGGAAGCCTTCGACAAGTGAGTACGGAAAGAATGTATCTGAGGCTAGATCACTAAGATGGGGCGGCGTAGGATCTGGAGACCCCTTGGGATCCCCGTAAATCTGGTGATCTCTCTCTCCGTCCAGCGCTGTGTCCAATCACACTGACCTCCTGGAGCTGGACTGTCAGATGACCAAAGATGGCCAGGTCGTGGTGTCACATGACCAAAACTTACTGAGGCAGACGGGCCGCGACCTCAACATCTCTGACCTCACGTATGATGTAAGCATTAAAATGCATACCCATTCTATGACCTCACACCCATGACGCCGAAGTCACTGCATGCATAGATATTTACAGAAGTCTTGCGTTCCTCAGGAGCTTCCGCCCTACAAGAAGTCGCTGGAGGTGACGTTTTTCCCAGGTGAGCGGAGGCTTTGGGGGCGTGGCTTACAAGTAAGTGACGCCCTAAACCGGACGAGCCGGGGGCCAAACCGTCTGTGTGTTACATTAACGGATTTCCCGGTATCCGCGCCTTGGCTTGGAGCGTTATAATTCTCCCAGACGTTCCTATTTATTAATAAATGTAACGTTTTTTAACTGGTGCAGGACTCTGCGGAGGGGGGGTTTATTAGGAATGGCGGCTGTAACCCCCATGGGCTCCGCGTCGGGCAGTTTAAATAAAATACATGAAATGTGGTATCTCGGGATCTCGCTTGCGGGATGGCCCCGGGGCCGAGGCGAAGGTTTGCGTCTCACCTTGGAATGTCTTCCTCCGCAGGTCACGTCTCGACGGGCAGCGACCACCGCATCCCCCTGCTGGAGGAGGTCTTCCGGAGACACCCCGATATCCCCATCAACATAGAGATCAAGGAGGACAACGAGGAGTTAATTAAGAAGGTGATTGGTGGCTCCAGGGCTCGGCAGCGCAGACTCTGTCTGGGGTTTATTCACTAAATGGAGCGTTCACAAGAGAGCTACTTCACTTCAGTATACATTATGCAGGGCCAACCCTGGGAAGCTTTTGCTGCAGGGAAAGTTTGGCTGGCCTTATATAATGTATAGATCAGTGACCGGCCCCCTGTATAATGTATAGATAAATAAGTGACCGGCCCCCTGTTATAAGTATAGATAAGTCCAGTTGACCCGCCCCTGTATTAATGCTATACGTAAATCAGTGACACCGCCCCCCTGTATAATGTATAGTATAAATCAGTCGAGCCGTGGCCCCCTGTAATAATGTATAGAAAATCAGTGACGGCCCTGTATAATGTTATGGATAGAAATCAGTGACCGGTCCCCTGTTATAAGGAGGTTTATATATGTATAATCAGTGGACCGGACCCTGTATAATGTATACGATAATCAGTGACCGGCCCCTGTATAATGTATAGATAAATCAGTGGGCCGGCCCCTGGTATAATGTATACTGATAAACCATGAGCCGCCCCAACCTGTATAATGTAAAGATAAATCCAGTGCGTCCGGGCACACCCTGTATAATGTAGTAGATAAATCAGTGAGCCGGCCCCCTGTAATAATGTATAGATAAATCAGTGACCGGCCCCCTGTATAATGTATAGATAAATGGTGCCCCAGTCTCCCCACACATTGAGTTATACATTATACGGGGCTGGCTGAGCCCTGCTTGCTGCAGAAACCTCCATCTGTGTTCTCTGCAGGTGTCGGATCTGGTGAAGCGGTACCAGCGCACGGACAGAACCATCTGGGCCAGTATGAGCGACCGGATCATGCGCAAGTGTCAGGCCGTGGTAAGCAGATGTGGGGTAGTATTTCTGCTCTGGTGGTTGGCGCTCTCTCCATCTGCTGTAATCTGATTGGCCGCTCCTTTTATGAATTCTCCTATCTATTTTAGCTAATATTCTGACTGGCGTAGGGGGCAAAAGGGGCAAATTCTGTGAGTCCCCCCCTGCAACTTCACAAAAATGTAGAGGGAGCTCTCATTGCTCTACGCGCTCTCTGTTTACTCGCTCTCTCTCTCGTCTCGCCGCTCTCTCTCTCTCTCGTTCTGCGCAGAACCCGGACATGCCGGTGATGTTCACGCCGCGGCGCGGGGCTCTCCTGCTGCTGCTCTATTACAGCGGTCTCCTGCCGTTCGTTCCGTTGCGGGAGTCCGTGGTGGAGAGTTACATGCCGTCTATTATAAACAGGTGAGCGTCTCGCGGCCCTAACCCCCGGGGCCACGCTCTGTCATCACACGGCCCCGCCTGACACGCGTGTTCTCTTCTTCTTACAGAACCTACTTCCCGCACAGCCCGCTCCTGCGCAACCGCTTTCTGGTTTATGTGCAAGACAAGTGAGTGCAAACCGCAGCCCCCAACACGTTTCACGCATGTCTATCTCTACATATAACACTGACACGCGTGTGCAGAGACACAGGGTTTATTCCTTACTGACGGGGGCTCTGAGTGTTTCGCACACGCATGCAGTCGCACATGCGTGGCACTGATGTTGTCTGTTCCTGATGTGATGAGCCTGAGCTGTTAACGTGTTCCTATCTGTTCCAGACTAATGATGCGGAAAGGTCTATTCCGGCACCTGCAGGAGAGAGGGATCCAGGTAACGTGTCCAGAACCCATTCATTCACGTGTGTTTGGCGTGTTCTCCAATCTTAAATCATATTCTAAATGTACTTGGGATGGTTATGTATATCCTGGGTTCCGGGTTCTAGGTGTGCTCTGTGCCGCGCGGGTTCTAGGTGTGTATGGGGTCGGGATGTAAATGCTGGGTTCCGGGTTCTAGGTGTGCTCTGGGCCGCGCGGGTTCTAGGTGTGTATGGGGTTGGGATGTATATGCTGGGTTCCGGGTTCTAGGTGTGATGTTCTGTATGTAAGCGGGGGGCCGGACTCTCATGTATTCTCCATCTGCAGATCTATCTCTGGGTTTTAAACCAGGAGAGCGACTTCCAGAGAGCCCTCGACTGCGGAGCCTCCGGGATCATGACGGACTACCCCTCGAAACTGCACCGCTTCCTCCAAACATACGAGGGGGGGCAGAGGGCAGGAGGGGGAGCACAGGAGGGGGTGGCAG
>VKOC01006966.1:0-14846 GCA_009364415.1 Spea multiplicata
GTGTGTGTCTCTCTCTCTCTCCGGCCCCCGTCAGCGGATGTGTTGGGTTTGTGTGTTGCAGGTGGACAGCGTCGTGCGGCTGCAGGTCGGCTCCATAAAGTCGTGCGCTCAGGGAGAGAACGGGCAGAGCTTCTCCGTGGCCTGGCTGCCCGCCAAGCCCCACCACTACCTGGCCGCCGGCTTTTACGACGGTGCGTTCGCTGTCTGTGGGTAAACTCAACGCTGCCACCACCGCCTGATCTGCCCTGCCACGTATTCACTGCCCAACGCGTGGTGTGCTTCGTCCTGCCCCATAGCCGTCTCTATAAGTCCAAGTCCACGAGTCTTTCTGTATGGTGGGGCGGGGGCGGGAAGGGTTAACGTGCGGCCCCTCGGAACGAGACGATAAGAGATTCCTCCTTATCTCTCCGAGAGCAGAGACAGTCGGCTGTGAGTGATAAGATTCCGGCTGAGGAGACCGGGCCGTGCTGACAGCCGGATTTATTACTCCCCGGGGCTGGCGCTCTACACCCAGGCGCAGTTTGCCTTTTGCTCCCGATGCGTCCCCCACCCCCGACTCACAGCGATTCCCCCCAACTCACGGCGATGCCCCCCGGTTGTCTCGCAGGCACCGTCTCCATCTGGGACCTGAAGACGAAGTCCGTCCTGCAGAGGGTCCGCCAGGGCCGCATGATAAAGCAGTATCCCTTCCTCAGCTTCCTGGCGCATGACCACGCCGTGCGGAGCATAGAGTGGTGCAAAGCAGACAGGTAAGTGGCGATAATGCGGCCCCGCGTGGCCCCTGGCTCCAGCTGCCGGCCTGGCTGACGCCGTCTTCCTCTTCCTCGCAGTAACTTCCTGGTGACGGCCGGCAGCGACCGGCGCCTCAAGTTCTGGGACCTGCGCCGGCTGCACGAGCCCACGAACAACATGAAGCGCTTCCAGACCACGGAGATCACGTGGCTGCTGCCGTACAGCGGGGTGGCCGTGGCCCA
Source organism: Spea multiplicata (assembly GCA_009364415.1). Lineage (NCBI taxonomy): Eukaryota > Metazoa > Chordata > Amphibia > Anura > Pelobatidae > Spea > Spea multiplicata. The sequence continues at coordinate 975 of VKOC01006966.1, forward strand.
GGACAACTGCTACGCCTCGTGAGTACCCGGCGGCGCGCGCGCCTCCTGTCCGTGGGGGCCGGTTTAACGTTGGCTCTCCTCGTTCCAGGCATGGGCTGTGTGGCATTCATTACGTGGACTCCGGCTTCCTGGGCTACAAGCCGTACTTCGTGACGCCGCGGAAGGGGACCGTGTGGGTACGTGATCCGTGTTGTGCATCCGTGTTTTACGCCGAGGCCGCCTGTCCGTACGCCGTGTGTTTCACGCGTGGCCCCTCTCGCTCCGTTTTGCGCAGAGTATCTCTGGCTCGGATTGGCTCAGCTCCATCGCCGCCGGCGACGTGAACGGAGAGGTGATCGTCATCGTGCTGCCCAACCTCAACGCCTCTTCCATAAACACCAAGCGCCCCGGGGACCGCAGATTTGTGAGTATGGAGTATGGAGTATGGAGTATGGAGTATGGAGTATGGAGTATGGAGTATGGAGTATGGAGTATGGAGTCAGCGGGGTTCTGTCATCACACAACGAGCCATCGAATGCCCAGGGCCACGGTCGGGGCACGGGGCACGCGTTATCAGTTGTGGCAAAAGCCCCAAGCCTGGGGGGGGGGTGTCGGGGGCAATATTAATGTGCGGTGGCACAGAAGCCAAGTTACTCTTCTCTGTACCGACATTCTCCCCCGCGCCCCCTCTCTCTCTCTCTCTCGCCTCTCTCTCCCCCCTTCGTCTCTCTGCCCTCTCTCTCTCCCTCTCTCTCTCCCCCTCAGCCTGTATACAAAGCGGATTTCCAGCCTCGTGCCCCGCAGTTAGCCGACGCCTCCCTCTCTCTCTCCCCCTCAGCCTGTATACAAAGCGGATTTCCAGCCTCGTGCCCCGCAGTTAGCCGACGCCGAGCGGCCCCCCGGACCCCTGGAGCAGGGCAGCGAGTGGGAACATTTCAAGCCCAAGTCGTATCGCGCCGCTGAGGGCCGATTCAGCCTCCTCTTCCAAGACATGGACCTGGTAGGTGTGAAACGCGGACGGGACCCCCGCAGACGCTGCCCCTCTTACCCCGTGTGGCCCCTTCTTCCTCCCGCTGTGATTGGATCTCGCGTGTTACTGCAGACGCTCTGCCTGCACCGGGGAACGATCTCTCTGCCGCAGTTAGTGGGGAGGGGGGAGAGCTGCACTCCTATTAGTACATCGGTCACGCAGCCTCCCCGCGCCATGCGGCGAAACGCGGCACAGGGGTATCTGCCGGCCCTGGGATCGCATTCTAATGGAGGCCGTCGCACCCGGGGAGCGGGGGCCTCTTCATCAGCCCCCCAAAATACACGACGATGGGAGAGGGGTATTCCCGGGAGGGGGGTAAGAAGCGTCATCCCAGAATAAAACGGCTTCACAGCTTTTCCAGGCAGAGACTCAATGGATGCAGATACAGGGGGGGCGCTTGGCGCGGTGCTAAGGGGTGGGGGGCCGCTTGCACAGCGAGGGGGGCGATTGTCGCAGCGCTGAGGGGCCACTTGACGGGGGGGGGGGCGGCATGTGTCCTGTAGGCTGAATGGGCAGAGGGGCTTTTAGCTGTTGTGCATCTCTTGTCGCCCATAGAGAGGCTTCCAGCGTCTGACGAGCCGGGAGCCGGTGAAGCGCATGCACGAGAATGAGATTAAAGGGGACATGAACATGGAGCGTGCGCAGCTCGAAGCCGTACACAAGGTGAGTATATGGGTGAGTGTGAGTATGTATGTATGTATATATATATAATATATATATAGCGTGAGTGTGGGTATGCATGTATATATATAATATATATATAGTGTGAGTGTGGGTATGTATATATAATATATATATAGTGTGAGTGTGGGTATGTATGTATAATATATATAGTGTGAGTGTGTGTATGTATATATAATATATATATAGCGTGGGTATGTATGTATAATATTAAATATATAGTAGTGTGAGTGTGGGTAATATAATATATATATATGTTATGTATGTATAATATTATATAATGTGGAGTGTGGGTATGTATATATATATAATATTATTAGTGTGGAATGTATGTATATATAAATAGTGTGAGTGTGGGTATGTATGTATTAATTATAATATATAGTGTGGAGTGTGGGTATTGTATATATAATATATATATAGTGTGAGTGTGGGTATGTATATATAATATATATATATAGTGTGAATGTATAGTGGTGTATGTATAATATGAATGATATTATAGTATATGTGTGGTGTGGGTATGTATATATATATATATATAGTGTGAGTGTGGGTATGTATGTATAATATATATAGTGTGAGTGTGGGTATGTATATATAATATATATATAGCGTGGGTATGTATGTATAATATATATAGTGTGAGTGTGTATGTATGTATGTATGTATGTGTATATATATCTCGTGAGTTAGCAGCGGTCTCGGGTCTGCTGCTGCATTGTAAATGATCGGCACTGATTGGTGGGAGTGGCAGTTGATGGCTGTTTTTCTGCAGACTATTACGCTGATAACTGCCCCGGGAGCTGGGAGTCACCGGGCCGCGAAATGAGCAGAGGGGGAAACGCCCCCCCCAGTCTGCGGCAGAGACCGGCGTGTCGCACTGCGCAACAATCCCGGCTCGGCCCCCCACACCTTAATATCCGAGGCCAGAAACTGCCTTCTGTCTGTCGCCTTGTAGTGGGAGGGGCCCACAGTCTGAGACGCTCTGCAGGGATCCGTCAGCTAATGGGATCTGTGCAGGCGTCTGACGGGGTCCCCTCCGGAGGCTGCGCATGCTGGGGCTGTGTCGTGTTAATGGTGCGCTTCGCCCGGGTTCCTTCACTTTGGGTTTGTCAGATTTGCTGATGGGGCAGAATTTCTTTCCTGGTAAAATCCCGGTGCCCTTAAAGGTCAGGGTAACGCTAAATACCCCGTCACATGGGTATAAGCCCCAAAGTCTTGCCCTCTGATCCCTGATCCCGCCGTTTCTCTCATTATTCCAGGTTCGATTCAGCCCCAACCTGGACTCGTGCGCCTGGGTGGCCTCCGCCGGCCACTGTGGACTGGTCCGCGTTCACTGCGTCCGAGGCCTGGTGGCCGAGGTGGGCTGGAGGGTAATCCACGAGAAGAGGGCGCAGTTCAGCGGCGCCCCGGAGGAGGTGGCCGCCGTGCGGGAGTCTGAATACAGCCCCGAGGTGCAGCACTGCGTGTTGGAGATGGAGTGACTGCCGGGAACGTCGTGCTCGGTCTCCCCACCCCCGCTGCCGTACGGGCCGCTCATCGCCGGCAGCGCAGACAGACGAGGATGTGCGTCCGGGCGATGCTTAAATACCGGGCCCTGTGGGGGCGGAGCTTGTCTCTGACCAGCACCGTATGAACTCTTTGTGGGTGGGCCCAATGATGCTCTTATTTATCCTTGTTTTATTCTTTTATCTCCTGATTGGATGGATTGTTATTCCCCCCCCCCTTTTTTTATTTGTAACCTTTTTTTTTTAAGCACTGCGGCATTTATTATTCCCGCGTATGCGCCGGAGGGGCCCCTTCCTCCATTTTGCGGGCGTATTCAGTCCAGGGGTACGCGTTTCGCTGGCTACGGAAGTGGTACCCTTGCGGGGGAAGTGCACATGTATGTGCGTGTACACGTGTGGGTGCTGTGCACGCGCGGGGAGAGTCCGGGACTCGAGTGGATTTGCCCCTCGATGTATTCGCTCACATTGAGCGCCCTGGGGGTGGAATCTTCAGGATGTTTATTAAAATTTTACCGTTTTATACCGTTCTGCGTGTTCAGCTGCCCTTTATTTTTGTTACATTGTTGTGTGGAGTCATTAAGACAAAGCCGTCTAATTTGCATATAATCTAATTCAGCGTATCCTGGGGCCGTTACCCAGAACTCTGCGCCAAATGCCGGTCCTTTGCAGGGATCATTGGCTCCCAGAGCTGGGATAGTCAGCAGCTGCTGGAAATCTGCCCTCAAACATTTGCCCTTCCCCCACAGGGGGGTTAAATAAATCAGGAGGACAGGTAAGGGGGTGCGGGACGCTTCCCGCTGTGTTTAATGTACAAAACGACCATTACAGACAAACAGCGGTACAGACACGGTCCGCGGGACAAGACCACAGTTGCGCATTAATGGGTAGGGGCTCCCGGGGGCCCGGATTGGCTCCTGTTTTAGCAGAACCCTTTGTATGCCTTCGTAAAGGTTGGTGTGGTAATAGCGGCTGTTTATAAGTCTCCCTGTGTAACAGGAACCACCGACCGAGTGGAGATAAAGCAGGACTCGGTGGTCACTTTTTTATTTAGAGAGCGCATTCTGCGAGACCCGTGTTACATGGTCACAGGATCCAGAATGAGCTGATGGAACACGCGTGGCCCGGAGGAGGGAGAGGCAAACAAAGAGCTCAATGGGTTAATTGCATTATTTCATCTCCTACCCATTACACGTTTGACACACATTACACATACAGGTTACATACAAGTTACATACACACGGGAAGCCGGAGACATTTACAGGAAATCTGCCTAGGAGCGGGGGTAATAGCTGTGTGCTGGTGAAATCCAGGGCTTAGATGCCCCTCCGTATATAACGCAACCCCCCCCCCCCGGAAGCCCCCCTCTTGTTTCTCTGCTTGCTAAATATTAAGTCCTGAGAAATTAACCTCGAGCCCCTCTCTTCTGCGAACGCTGACAGCACAGGGTCCCCCGACTGCAGCCGCCGCGCCCTCCCCCACTCCTCTAACATTAAACTGCAGCCGCCGCGCTCTCCCCCATTCCTCTACAATTAAACTTCAGCCGGGATAGTGGCCGCGCTCTCCCCCTTCTACTAAACATTAAGACTGCAGCCCTGTCGCACTCTTCGTCCCTTCTTCTACATTAAACTGCAGCCGCCACGCTCTTCCCCTCATTCCTCTCTAACATTAAACTGCAGCCGTGCGCTCTCCCCCATTTCTCCTAACATTAAAACTGGCAGCCGCCACGCTCCTCATTCCCCATTCCTCTAAGATGAAACTGGGCTAGTGCCTCGTCCGCGCTCTCCCCCATTCTCTGTAATACATTAAACTGCAGCTCTCCGCGCTCGTCCCCATTCCTCTAACATTAAACTTGCAGCCAGCCACGCTCTCCCCCATTCTATCTAACAATTAAACTGCAGCCTGCCTGCGTCTCACCCCCATTCCTCTATACTATAAATCTGCCAGCCGCCGCACTCATCCCCATTCTAACTAACATTAAACTTTGCAGCCGCCGCGCTCTGTCCCTCCATTTCCTTCTAACTATTAAACTAATGCAAGCCGCCGCCGCACTCTCCCCATTCATCTAACTTAAACTGTGCAGCCGCGCGCTACTCCCCACATTCTACTAACATTAAACTAGCAGGCCGCCGCGGCTCCTTCCCCCAATTCTACTAACATTAAACTGCAGCCGACACGCTCTCCCCTATTCTTACTAACATTAAATCTGCATCCGCGCCATCTTCCCTCATTCTACTGAACAATTAAACTGCAGCGCGCCGTGCTCTCGCTCCCCATTCTACTAACATTAAACTGCAGCCGCACGCTCTCCCCCATTCTCTAACATTTAAAACTGATAGTCCGCCATTCGCTCTCGCCCTTTCTACTAACATTTAAACTAAGAGGCCCAGCTCTGGCACTCTCCCTAATTTCATCTAACATTAACGCAGCGTCGCCGCGCTCTTCACCCATTCTAACTAACATGTAAACCTGCAGCCGCGCTACGCTCGCTCCCCCCATCCTTCTAACATTAAAGCTGCAGCCTGCCTGCGCTCTCTGCCTATTTCTACTTCCATATTAAACTGCAGCCGCCAAGCGCTCTCTCCCTCATTCTACTCGTATTTTAAACTGCAGCCTGCCGCGCTCTCCCCCATTTCCTATGAACATTAAACTAGAGCCCCGTCCGCACTCCGTCCCCCATTCGCTCTATACATTAAACTGCGCAGCCGCCTGCGCTCTCCCCATTCCTCTAACAGTTCAAACTGGCAGCCGCCGGCTCTCTCCCCATTCCCTCGTAACATTAAACTGCAGCCGCCGCGCTCGGTCGCCTCCATTACTCTTAACATTAAAGCTGGCAGCCTCTGCCGCACTCTCCCCATTCTACTACATTAACTGCAGCCGCGCGCGCTCTTGCCCATTCCTCTAACATTAAACTGCAGCCCACCGTGCGCTCTCCCTATTCTCTACAATTAAACTGCAGCCGAGCCGCACTCTCCTCTTCCATTCGTTCTAACATTTAAAACTGCATGCCCCCGCGCTCTCAACCCTTATTCTCTTCTACATTAAACTGGCAGCGCGCCGCACTCTCCCGCACTCTCCCCCATTCTACTAACATTAAACTGCAGCCGCCGCGCTCTCCCCCATTCTCCTAACATTAAACAGCAGCCGCTGCGCTCTCCCCCATTCTCCTAACATTAAACTGCAGCCGCCGCGCTCTCCCCATCACTCGCTCTTTCACTCGTTGCCCCGGGAATGGTCGCCCTGCTGCAGACATTTATATAATCTGCGGAGACGGATCTCATCGTTAACAGCTTCTGTAATATTAAAAAGTCTGGGCCCCGGTACCGACCCCTGCGGGGCCCGACGAGTAACAACTCCTTCCTCTGAATATTCTCCGTTAACCTTTTGTCCACGCCTCTTCCGTTGAACCATCCCCCGTTATAATTCATTTTCTGGATCGTTCTTTGCCCGTCCCAGGCTTTCTAGAACCCTAGGATTTCAGCGGCACACGCTTACCCCCGCTCGCCACCGGCACCAGCCCAGAGCCCCTCTGCCAGTGACTGGGGTAACAGGGCACATGCAATCGGCAGACGCCATCGATCCCTCGCCTCCTCGGGGGCCGGAATCAGGGCGTAAAGGAGCGTCTCCCATACAATAGACAGAGTGTCCTTATCTTATTGCGGAATTGGTGGGGGAAGGGCGTCTGGGCTCCCGGGGCACAGGGGCTGCCCTGCTGAAGAGTCACTGGCAGTCCCGCCAAACAGACATTAAAACACAGGATAAAAAGTGACACACGACACGGCACACGGCACACGGCACAGAACCCGACCACGGACGATGCTCACGTTACACGCGCGGACCTCACAACAAGGAATGTAGGCAGAGAGCGGCAGAACCAGAGAGTGGGACCCGATCACCAGAGGTGGTACAAGGAGAATACCCCGGGGTATCAGGCAGCTGGTCATTTGTGGTACCAAGGAGAATACCCCGGTGTAGATGAAGATGGGGCTGCTCATGGAGAGGAGATAGGAATGTTTTCTATCCTGAAAGACAGATCTACTGGGCGACAGATCACTGGAATCATCCCTGAACCCGCAGCGGTAGGATATGAAGGTGAAAAGATCTACTGGACCCAATTTATAACAGTTAATAAGAGGGGTAACTGGGCAGTCATGGTGTACAATTGCCCCACAAATAGGAGAATGGTACTGTAAGTGGATTGCCTGGATTGGTCAGTCCTCTCGGTGGGGTCACCTGACAGGAGCTCCTCCCCATGGGGTCACCTGACAGGAGCTCCTCCTCATGGGGTCACCTTACAGGAGCTCTCTCGGTGGGGTTACCTGACAGGAGCTCCTCCCCATGGGGTCACCTGACGGGACATGGTGTTTTTGTACCTGTAGTTTATATATCGGGTCAGAAAATCATTTTTCAATGTGGTTGGGAAGTCCTCTCCCCGCACTGCTTGCGGATGGGATTGCGTGGCGTGGCCCTCCGAGGCTCCCTCACCGCCTCCCCTCGCTCCAAGCACAGGGGGAGCATTTTATGTGTTACCCCTTTACTCTGTAATGAACACAATAAACACAGACACCCGAAGATCCGCTCGCCCATGAGGAGGACACCATGCTTACAGTAACCGGCAGAGTAATATAGTGATACGGAGTACATAGATTCGGGTTCATGCGGGGGACGCATTTCTCGGACCCTTCCTGTCCCCTGAAGCGGGACGTCTCACTCTCTGGTTCGTCTCTGGGGAACGGATGGCGAGGTTTGGCGTTACCGTCAGCCCACCGGGTCCTGGCATTGCTGACAAACCGCCATGTCCTCCAAGTACTTCTCCACCTGGATTGTGCTGGCGTAGAAGTCAAACTTGCTCTGGAGGAGACCGGTGGCTTCCGTCAGGACCACGTCCGGATCGCAGCTCTCCTCTGAGAAGAGACGCAGAAGGATGAGCTCCAGAGAACACTCACATGAAAAGTATTTCCAATGGGGCCAAGACTCCATCTTCGCCCGGGCCAATCCCGTTCTTATCCTAGCGGGGGCACTTCATCCACCCCGTGTCTGGGGCAGATTGTTCTAACCACATCCAACACAATTACCATAAATGCAGAGATCAAATATTTGGATCAATTAACTTTTTTCGGAGAGGCTGCCGTTGGGAATTCTGACACTCACGGAGTGGTGGACCGACCCCCGCCCTACTCCTTACCGATGGCCAGGTGGACGGACACCACGTTCTGGCTGAGCGTCAGAGCCCAGAGCCGCAGGCTGTGAACCGAGCGGACACCCCCAACCGACAGCAGCACCTCCTTCACCGAGCCGTGGGAGACACTCCGGGGAGCTCCTGACAGAAAGAGACAGACATGTTACGTGGACAGACAGGCGAGAGAGCTGAAGGAAGGCAGGATAGACAGATGTGAGTTATGAAGGCAGACACGAGGCCAGGAGACTGCCTGGACAGACAGACACACAGTCAGAAGTGGGGCCCGGAGACTCCCCAGACAGACAGACATGGGGCCCAGAGATTCCTGGGACAGACAGAAAGGTGTTTTTTTGCTCCATACCCTCCATCAGCACCCAGAAGACGTCACGCAGGATGGTGGTCGTCGTTCCCAAAACAAAGATGGAGAACAGGAACGTACAGACAGGGTCAGCGATTTTATACTGAGGCTGGAACAGAGAAAGCCTCCATTACCCCACAATATTCGTCTGTACAGCTATCCCCATACATGCACATTACCCTACAGTATACCCAGGTACAGCCCTGCACTCACCTTGAAGTAGATGATAATGGCCGCCACCAAGACCCCAATGCTCTGCAGCAGGTCACCAATCACATGGATAAAGGCTGCGCGGACACTCGTGTTCCCATGTGGCCCCATAAGATGCAGATGGAGGCCACTGGCCGGGCTGTCTCCAATCTTCTCATAACCAGACGCGTGGCTGTGTCCATGGAATGTGGTGGATTGGTGAAGAATGTAGGCCATGCTACAACACAGGGCAAGGGACCCAGCGTCACTGGATGGGGCTCATGTTGTCCTCACATAACGTGTGTTTGGGAAGGAAGGGCAGGACACCAGTCGGGGGTAGGAGTGGGACACGGGTCAGGGGCAGGAACGGGAGATGGGTTGGATGCAGAACGGGAGATGGGGTTGGGGGGAGGAATGGGAGGTTGGGGCAGAAATGGGAGATGTGTTGGGGGCAGAAGTGGGACACAGTTTGGGGGCAGAATGGGCTTTATTGCTGGATGTAAAAAAAATAACCTAAACAGAGTCCTACAGCCTCATATTATATCCCCCAAAGACGCCAGCGTGGCCGCGGGACTGATACATCCACACACGGCGCTACGGGCTGTAAGGCAGCACTGTGCTGTAAGAAGTATATGAGCTTGGAGTGGTGATCCTACATGCCACACCTCGGGGGCGACCCCCTCTATGGGTCCGTGGGCAGCTCTCCAGTAGAGAGTAAACTTCTCCATTATAGAGCAGATCTCCAGGAGGACACAGAGACCTTGTGATCCCGCTTCGTTGTGTGGCTGCCCTGATACTCACATGATGTTGACACCAACAGCACATCCAGACGTGATAAGCATGACGTGGCCGTCAATGTCATAGTCATTGTTGATAATCCGAGCCGTGGCCAGATAGACCAGTACCCCGGTCACGATCCAGATGGAAAGAACCGAGGCCAGAGCGCCAAGAATCTCTGAAATGATTGAAAGGACAGGATTGGGTGACTGGAAGAGTGCCACAAATTGCCCCACATACTGCAGTTGAAGGACATAAGGGTTTCTGTGTAGAGACTCCCATGAGCGGCTCGGTATCAGACCTTGAGTGGTCACGGGGTGGGGAACCTGCGCAGTGCTGAGTGACTCTAAAACAGGGTGACTTTTGGTTTTAGAACCTACCTGAGCGGTGCCACCCAAACGTCATTCTTTTAGTCGGTGGTCGGGTTGAGATCCACAGGGAGAAGATGCTGACGCACATACTGCCCAGGTCCGTTAGAAGATGGGCAGCGTCCGTCATGATGGCCAGGCTGTGAGCCAGATACCCTCCTAGGGGCAGAGAGGTATCAGGGGATCGAGTCAGATACGGAGATGGTGCTTTTGGTGGGTTTGATGGACTTGTGATGGATATCATTACCTACAACTTCCCCGATCATGAAAATAAAACAGACTGCGCAGGCGAAGTACAGCTTCCTCTGGGCCTGTAGCTTCTGCTGGGTGTCCGCGGACGAGATGGCCGCCCCATGGCAGTGCTGGGAAACCGGTCTCTCCAGCTCGATGGACACGTCCGAGCCGCCATTCTGGAAATTAAAATCTGGGAACAGGTCCTTGGTGCCTTTGAAAAGACTGAAAAAAGAAAGACCAAGCACAGAGTATGAGAGCGGCGGGGCAGATCCTCCTAATCACTGGGCATTCTCTCCAGGGACACATTTCTTTTAGGGGTGTTGGGTCAGAGTTGTGGCTGGGGGGGGCTTTTTCTTACAGATGCCTCTGAGGTTCAAACTTCTGCACAGGAACAACTGCTTAATTCTGGATGTATGGAAAACCATTAAAGGAGTAGTTATCCTGGCGGGGAGCACCAGCAGCCACTAGTCTCAGTAACTGTCAGATTCCGGCGTGACAGCAACGACCGTCATCATCATCATCATCATCACCATCATCATAATCACCATCATCCTCATCACCGTCATCATCATCGCTATCATCATCATCACCGCCGTCATCATCACATCCTGCGTCTGGTACAGTCTTAGAAGGAGGACAAACCGGTGGCAGAATCTGAGTGTCCCCCTCTCCTCGAACCCCCCCAGCCACCCGATCACCTTAACCCCCCCAGTCTTCTTCTCTCCCATCCCCCACGGTGACTCCTGATATCTCCTCCATGCTCAGCCATTTCATGGCCGGCTGCCCAGCAAATGATTGTTTATCTCACACTAAACATTGCGGCAAAACCCAGAGATAATTCAGAGCTCCATGTCACCCACGAGGGTCCAAAAGCCCCCATAATGTGCATAGAAACAGCAGGAAACGGCTTTATAAAGGGGGTAATTAAAAGCCATTATTTATCTTCTACTAGCCCAGCCTCTCACACCCCCTAAAGCAAAGTGCCCTGCTTTCCATTTACCACGTGTGGGGGGGCTCTGGGGTTTTAGGTCCCTCTCAGGTGAGGAGAACGATGAGATTAGGGGGATTAGTCACCGACTGAGGGGGGGGGGATAACCGGCTGGAGGGGGCAGCGGTGATTGACCAGGGGTTTAACCCTTAAACTGCCCTTTTCTGGCAAAAAGGATTAGTGTGATTATAATATAATACTGAACTGGCTCTGATGGGGTTAAAGGCACATAAACTCAAAGCCTTTCTCGGAAATTCTGCATTTCGAAGCAACTTGGTCTCCGAAGCTTTTTAGATCTTCTTGAAGTTATTGGGTTTCATTCTAGAAAGTTCTTTAAAAGCTTCAGGAAACTTGATGGAGACAGAAATCGGCAAACGAGTGAAACGTGAGTCCTCATAACGCCCTCCACGGGCCGCGTGCGGATAAAATCAATAAGAACCCAGCGTTCGTTCCGCGCATGTCAGGTAACCCGCTGCCACGAGCCCCGGGAAGAGCCCCTCTCCGGGCCCTAACTAGAAACCACAGGACCCCGGTGAGAAAATTGCCCCACAGTGCCACCTTTGCCCCCAAGCAGCTTATCAGTGCCATTCTAACCCGCAAAAACTCTGCCTTTGCCATCTTTGCCCCCAAACAGCTTGTCTGCTAACGCACATAAACACACTTTTACACACACTCACTAACACACACACACACTCATTAAAATACACACTCCCTCTCACACCTCTTATTTAAACACATTCATGCTCACACAGAAACAAACATATCCATGCTAACACAAGCACTTATACACTTCTGCTCAAACACATTCCATCTATGCTAACACGCAAGCATAGTACATACAAACACTTTCACATACACATTCATGCTCACACACATGTATACATAGACATTCATGCTCACACACATTTATACATAGACATTCATGCTCACACACATTTATACATAGACATTCATGCTCACACACATTTATACATATATATTCATGCTCACAAACACTTACACATACACATTCATGCTCACACAAATTTATACATAGACATTTATGCTCACACACTTATACATAGACATTCATGATCACACACATTTATACATAGACATTCATGCTCACACACATGTATGCATAGACATTCATGCTTACACACATTTATACATAGATATTCATGCTCACACACACTTATACATAGACATTCATGCTCACACACATGTATGCATAGACATTCATGCTTACACACATTTATACATAGATATTCATGCTCACACACACTTATACATAGACATTTATCCTCACACACTTATACATAGACATTCATGATCACACACATTTATACATAGACATTCATGCTCACACACATTTATACATATATATTCATGCTCGAAAAACACTTACACATACACATTTATGCTCACACACTTATACATACACATTCATGCTCACTCACTTATACATACACATTCACGCTCACATAAACTTATACATAGACATTCGGCTCACACACATTTATACATAGACATTCATGCTCACACACACTTATACATAGACACTCATGCTCACCACTTATACGTACACATCATGCTCACACACATTTATACATAGACATTCATGCTCACACACTTATACATAGACATTCATGCTCACTCACTTATACATACACATTCATGTTCACATAAACTTATACATAGACATTCAGCTCACATGGATACTAATATACATACTCCATCACTATATATACACCGTGGGCTATGAGAGGACCATCATCCGAAACCCGTTGCTCGATAGGATCCAGATACTCATAAAAGTATTAAAGAGAGGAATCTGCCGGATCATGTGATTAACTCCTCACTGCCTGCGTGGCCCCAGACATTGTTATCTTCATCCTCCAACCAGTATCTGCAGACTGACCACAGATATCACCACAATCATCTGACTCTGTAACTGTAACAACAACACAGCCCTGCAACGAGGGTATGGCTCCTGCGTGCGAAGGCCCAGAGAGTCACGGCTGTGCAGTGGCCGTGGCTTGGTGGGAGCTTCCTCGGTTCCTGGCCATTTATTGTCCAGAAAGCGACAGTTTCACCCACAATATACTTTATTTCGTACATTTTGATGCTGCATATAAAAAAACAGGAGCTTTCAAGCCAGTGCTGGGGAAAACGCTACCGCGCATGCCTCTAGTGTCCTCGACGACTGCAGGATGTACCACGGACAAAACATTTACCGCACAGACGTCTGATAATTACCCCCGAAAACAAGAAACAACCCCAACAAAGCAACAAATGGGCAAACTTTAGACCAATGATTGTGGATGTCCAGAGAAACCGTTCCAAGGAGCAAAATATTAGCCCTGCAGAGGTGCAGAGCAAATGCAGAATAGTGGGACTCTGCCACCATATTCACAGAGAAATCACAGACAGACAGAGACACGAGAAATCACAGACAGACAGATAAATCACAGATAACTCACAGAGAAATCAAAGACAGGCAGAGAAATCACAGACAGTCAGAGACAGAGGAATAACAGACAGAGACAGAAAAATCACAGATAACTCACAGAGAAATCAAAGACAGACAGATAAATCACAG
>VKOC01006968.1:0-11728 GCA_009364415.1 Spea multiplicata
TTAGCAGTTTGATATATATATATATATCAAACTGCTAACAGCAATCACATTCCTATCAAGCCAAGGCAGCCAGTACATGCTGGGTTCAAAGGCATATCATGGGGCTGAGAAATGCATTTTAACCCCCTATATGCCACTCAGCCCCATGATATGGCTATATACCTCCAGAAATGGATTTTAACCCCCTATATGCCACTCAGCCCCCATGATATGCCTTTTAACCCCCTATATGCCAGAGTGGCACAGTATAGGGGTATAAGGCATGATCATGGGGCAGCAGGGCAAATAGGGCGGGTATTAAAGCATTTCTGGGGCGAGATATAGAACCATATCATGGGCTGGGGCGTATATAGCGTGGCCATTAACCGGGGGGCAGGGTGGCAGAACTAAAAGGAAATGTAAAAATATATATTATTTCTCAACATAGCTTTAGTAAACTGAGAAAAATAATTTACAATGAATTAATATGTTTACTGGTAAAACTTTGTTCCTATGTTAGGGTAGTTCTTATATTTCAAGGCTTTTTGTTTTTTTCCTAAATAATATTTTGATTTTGGCAGGGGTCGTCTATAGGAATCAGCGGGGGTTGTCTTATAATCGAGCAAATACGGTATTCTGCACACTAGCTGTTGCTAGTGGTTATACCCCCTGGTGGGGCAAAGTAGAGTTTGCAGGAATAATATATATATGCAAGCTTTCTTTGTCCTTACGATAAGTATAACTACATAGCAACAACTACCATTCCTCTCTCTTTTGTTATTGTGTTGTTGCCTGGTGGAGGTTTCTTACATGAGTTCATGTTACTTTCTTAATTTTTTTATTTCATTTTCCCTTTAGATAAGCTTTTCCTTTAGATTACAATTGTCTTCTTAATCAAGACCAGCAATCCAAAGACGATCCTCACTAGGAAGATTGGAAGCTGAAAATGTAGTTTTATGTCTTTATAACCATCGTATACAATGTTTATGAATAGTTACAGTTGACCCTGTGCTAGTTACCTTGAGTCTTACGACTGGTTATAGGCTTTCTCATGATTTGCATTGTAATTATAATATGCAATTGCATTCAGAAGGCCATTTTGGTTACCAAGTGTCCTTATGGCTTTGTTATGTTGTTTACCTTCTTTGACATATAGCATGTATGCCACATATATGTTGTTTGATAAAGTCAGGTATTTTTATTTGTGTATATTATATTACGTTATGTCCAAACTGGCTGGGATGAGTTAACCATCTGTAGTATCTAATTTTAAAATCTGTTGCTAGGTGGTTATGCTCTTTCCTAGGGCAAAGAAAGCTTGCAGATCATAGACTCCTGTACAAGCCACAAGAAATTACCCGTGAATATCTTCACAGTATCAATCTGCTTAGGACAGAAATTAATTAGTTGATGTCCATTCTTTCGTAATATGTCTGTTTCACAACCTGCTCATCTACAACTTCACTATTTCATTTTCTGGTGCAAGTTATATTTCGTATTGCATGTGATCAAGATGCAATGCAAAAGACAAAGACTATATATGCTCCCCTTTGACGTGATAGAAATCAGAGATTTTTTCTATGGCAAAGAGTACCGTATATTTCCCAAGCAGTGAGAATGTTTAAACATTGATAAATAAACTCCATAAGAAATATAGTATGTCATCTTTCACTCATGATGGAAGTGGCATGAATTAAATAAGGTGACATGTAAACAAACTTCAGTTAGGCAGTAAGCTGGATTAGTCTGTTATCATTAAGGAACATAAGTAGCTGACTGGCATACAGCCTCTTGGCCATATTTCACCTTATGTCAAGATTCAATATGCATTTTAAAGTGTTTTTTTTAAATGGTTAAAAGAAGAGATTTTCAGAATTACTACATGTTTTAATGCAAACAATTCAGGCTGATCACGGGCATGCTTTATGTTACCTCATACCCTTAATTTTTAACAAATAAAAGTTATTTTTTAGGTGTAGGACGTCCTTTGGGTTTTGTGAACTCTTTTTCACACTACAATACTGGTTCATAACTGTGTGTACTACTGTCTGTTACTTACAATGTGTTCACTAGACTGTTTTTAATAGTTTACTTCTATTATCACAACTGCAACTTTCTTTATTGCATAAGCCTGCTCACTTATTAGCCTCTTTAATAGAAAAAATGCACGCTGACAAGAGATGTCTTGTAAACAAAAGCCTTTTATTCTACCAAGATGATGGCAGAGCCCAAGAAAGAGAGCAAACTGACATAATTTGCTCCATATTGATACCAATAAATCGGTACCAAACAATATATACACAAAAAATTTCTAATGAAATACTGAACCATGAAACAGAAAAAATATTACTACTTGTAGATTATATATTATTATTATACACAGCCTGTTTCTGTCTGCTTTTCACAAACAGCAACAATAAGTATTACCTTGTATTACCCAAGGGTAACATAAAAAGGATATTAAATTCCACTTTCTCTTATGGTCTGACTGTATGAATTGATTACGCAGTTTTATCACTTAGCTCTTTTCTTTGCAACCATGGAAACCAAGGGAGCGGAAATAATTATATATTCATATTTTCACACGCACACACATATACATATATACACTAAAGTTGCCATTTCAATAAACTTTGCCTTAAATTCATCCTTAGCATCAACCTGTGCTTGGAAGATGTACATTCTAAGTGATAGGGTTTCTGAACTCAAAATATTGCTAGCAGGCAGAGTGACTGAGCTGCATCCTAAATAGAGGCACAAACAAGCATATATCAAATGTGTAAATGGTTTTTATAACACCATTTTGTGCTATTATTACAGTTTGATAATGTCAATGATTTTTAATATGTGAGCTATATCACATTGGAATTAATTTTCTTACCAGCAAGATAATGTCTCACACATTGTAAATCCATTTCCTCAGATGTCAAATGTAGTACATGTATTCTATTGTTTGTAAACTGCTATACATGTCTGTTGAAAAATGTTTTACTACTTAATATATAGCAATTTAATCATGTCATGCAAATATCCAAAAGGATATCTTGGCAGCACTCCTGTGTATATTAGATGCCTAAATACCTTTATATACATGATATATATATATATATATATATATATGAGGGTGTGAATAAAAAATAATTGATACAATGATTGAAAAGTGGCTTTATCACCAATGCAATCAAGCAATCAATTGAATGATGTAATCAGTGGGGGCATAACACTTGTCGATAAAACCTTTTAGGTCCATTCAGAAATGGAGTGGTCAGTCAAGTTAAGGGTTAAAAATTACAAATAAAAATTAAACAAAAAACCCATATATTCTCCCAGTTTCCCCTAGTAGGAGGAGTGAGCCATCCATGCGCCCTTTAAGTGCCAACCTCCCGTACCAAATTTATTTAAAAAATTCACCTTTTAAGTAATTTATCAAAATACTGGAGGGAAGTTAAGGCTCAGAAATGTTACAACAAAAGGCCATTATCTAAAACTAGAGGATCAGAGACATAGACGTCATGTAAAGATTTTTTAATTTACTGACAGTTTACTCCTAGCAGAAGTGATAGAGATTGATACAGTAAGAGAAATACGGAAGTAAGGAAAGTATTTTTTTCAAAGATACTTTAGTCAAACTGATTTTACAGTCTCTGTATGGGCTACATATCAATAAGCTAATAGTGCCATGTAAAGAAGAAAATATGAATACCCAAGTTCTAAACATGCATGTGTTTATTAATATATTTTTACAATTCACCACCTTCACAGTCAACAACCGTGACCTCGACACAGTGTTATGATGTTTTCCCATCACCTTTACCCCAGCATATCTTTTTGTCATGTGTATTTCATGTGCTTCTCCAAACTTCAAGTACTAAGCCAATATCACAACCTCATGCTGATGGGTTGCATAGAGCATAAAACAGCTGCCCATGAGTGGTCATCTGACTACTGCACTACTGTCTGTAGTACAGTGGACATTTGCTCTCAAGGAATCCATTGTTAACCTTATTTGGATATGCCTACCCAGAATTCCTTGTGGTTGTTGCAGCACCATATGGAAGATGCCTTCTGGCTTGTCTGGTGGATGTAGATTAGTATTTAATAATGCTTCTGCTACTCCTTTAATTTTAAATGGAAGGGTTTTCCATTCCCCTTACTCCACCATAACTTTTCGTATGTGTATTTCTGAAGCTTTAAGCTCTAAACCATTCTGTACAGGTTATGGTAATTACTGGTTTATAAGCCATTAATTAGACCCAATGTTACTCAAGGTTGCTTGAATAAGCTATTTAGAATCCAGTCATACTGGGTAAATAATTGAGCAGTAAAATGCATTTTTATGCTCTTTGATTTTATGTATATGACAACATTATACTATAGTTGCTTCTTTGGCATATAATATAGATGAAACACAAGATTATAGTCTAGGTTAGCATAGAAAGCAGAACATAGGGAAATAATATTATTATTGTTGTAAAACACTTTAAAATACATTGCAAAGGAAAAGAGTTTAAAACACAGGGCATCCATGAAGTGACTACAAGTTCCATGAGTGGAACAGGCAGAATGCAACATAATAATAAAATAAGTCAAATTGCACGTAACAGCTGTCATATTAACATGTGTTCCAATTTTAGTGCATAGGCATTTGACCGCAAACTGATGTGAATTTGGCCCTTAGTGAGTGGATTTGCCTTAAGGGTGGATATCCTGGGTCATGTGTGTGGATAGTTTCTGCCACTGAAATCTACTACCCTGAAAAGTGGTCTATATGAGTCCATGACAGAATGATTAAGATTAATAGCTACAGTATGGGGTATTTTAACCCGTCATACTAAAATACTGCTCATTTTAATTTTATTGTCTAGTGGAGCAGGCAATTTCATTTTCAAATTTACGTTGCTCACCTGTTGATCTGTATTCTGTTAAGATAAAAAGTTACTGTTTCAAAAAATAAAAGAATGGACTAGCATGTTGCTAAGCATTTTAAACCAGTAAGAGTAAAATTATGAACAGTTGAATAATATGTCAATAGACAATACCTTTATTGTTGTGTTTTGTTTGAATTCCCTGAGTATGCAGAGTCAATATCTGCCTTCTTTGAATGGCAGCGAAAGCAATGTTCTTTGTCCTGACATTTTCTGAGGACATAAAATGCTGACATTTCAGCAGTTATCTAGTGTTCCTTCAAGCACAACACTTATGTCATATAAGTCAAATTTACAGACATGAAAAGTTTCCAAGTGGAATAGAGAGACTACGGTGACTTTTTTAAAAAAAATATCTGTTTAAAAATGTTTTATTATTTTCTTAGTATTTTATATCAATACCTAATGTTGAAGAGGGATGATATTAAGTTTACCTTACTACACAAGAAGTGTTCACATTATTATTATGTTTTATTTATATAGCATCTAAAGCTTGTGAAAAAATTCAGAAGACGTACCACTGGGGGTACATTTTATTCCATTACAGTAAAAATGTGGCACACCCACCTCCCTGCTTGAACATGGTGACAGGGTAAACACTAAATTTGTGCAGGGGGACCAAAAATGATTCGGACAAATTTGGTCAAAATTTTTTATTTCTTGCCCTTTCGGTTCAGATGCATTTTACATTAAAAAACAAAATTTGTTGTCACTCACCCTCATTAACTCTCTCATGCTCTTTAATACTCCCTCACGCTCTCATTTACTCTCTTACAGTCTCCATGTCTTCTCCCCCAACCTCTGTCTTGCGCCTGTCTCCTTGCTGGACAGCTCCTCTTCTTCTCTTGCATCTCTTGTTCTTCTGTCTTCTTTCTTCGTCGGCTGTTATTTGTGTCTACTTACTTTGACAGCTTCTCCATGGATATGGCCTCCTGGCCTTCAAAAAGGTGAAGCCTCCAGGCACACCCTCTCTCCTGATTAATGGAACGGGGAAGAGTCCCTAACCTCATCCCCATTGCCTACCTTTGTTGGCTCAGGAGAGGGGTCTAATGTGGGAGTCAAATGTTTGGCCAGAACTACCCTAGTGTAGATTGTAAGCTCACAAGAGTAGGGCCCTCTTCTTCTTTTGTGCCAGTTGGATAATGTGTGTGATCTCAATAATTTTATTGACTCTGCTGTAACAGAATCAGCTGGAGCTATATAAATAAATGTAATATAATGGCTTTCAGCCAGCAATGACTGACTGTATATCATGGGAGCTGCAGTTAGTGCTTAGTGTAGGCCACCACAACCCCAGTCTATAACTAAATTTCTCATAGAATTCCACCAGCAAAATGGCTGCTGAATATTACTGTAGATGCTGTCAACAAAAGTTAGCATTGGTACTGTAGAATTATTGTAGAAACCCCCCCCCCAAAGCCCAATCTAAAGATACCAGCTATTATTCCTACTATTGCTGGCTTAATATCATGGGAGTTGCAGTCAGGACAACTTAATGTTGTGTTGTGTATTGCAGCATTCTGAGGTATTACATAAAAGAATGCAGTTAGAGGGAAGTAAAAAAGGGGCAAAAATGCTTGGAACACTTGGTAGTTTTCCAGCAGTTGTGGTAAAATTTGACACTCAAAGTGCTGTTGTTATGACACCTGTCATGATGTTCAGCTATCTGAATGGCTGAGAATAATGAGATGTACATTCCACAGAGGCTGCGCTGCCAATCCATAATGATATAAAAACTGACCTTCGACGCTCACTTTGCCATGATGCTTAACATTCAGAGTCATGGGAGCTGCTGTATTAACAAACCATGCATGTTTCAAATAAATCTACCTTGTTTCTGCAGCCTGCAAACTGTGGATGGGGACTCTGTGTCTATGAAGAACCAGCTAACAGAGTGAAGGGGAGGAGACCAGCTAGAAGAACAGAGGCAGACAGCAGAGCAAATTACTCTGACAGCAAAGGAAATAGAACTAAATAAAAGTATTTTCTGTGTTTTTTAGTTAACCTACTCTAAGCAGCCTTTTATTCCTGCCTCTCTGGCTGCTCCTACTTATAATTTTCCAGGGTGGAGGGAGACCAGATTAATCCAGATAGATCTGCAGAGAAATAGAGATGCAGAAACAAATCTATTTCACAGCGAATCTGTCTTCATTATTCTGGCCTCCCTTACGCGAAAGGGCCTCCAGGTACACCTTCTCCATTCCTCCAATCGGCAGAGAGGATTTACCCGGAAGCTGCCATTTTGCAGAAGTTCACCAGAGGTCATGTCCCATTGTTCACAGAAATTTTGTAGCATCAGACAAAGAAAGAAGATAGATGACAGAGGAACTAGAAGATGCAAGATAAGAAGCGGAACTGTGCGCCATGGAGACAGGGACACAGAAGCGGTCGGTGAAGAGGGTGGGGGAGACATTCAGAGAGCATGTGAGAGAATGAATGAGAGTAAGTGAAAGTGTTAGTGAAAGAGAATGACAGTGAAAGAACCAATTAAATTTGAATGAAAAATCAGAGCTCCACTTTGTTTTGTTGGGGTACCTCCTTATTTTGGAAATTCGTACAAATTAATGAAATTGTCAGATTTTACTGAAATCGCAATTCAAACAAATCCGAATGCACAAGTCTAGTATTTGCAATACTTTATTTGTGTTCTGATTTTCTGTTTTACTGCTTGATCCAAATATTGTAGACTTACCAATTGTTACTTGTTACTGAAATCATATCAAAATCCACTTACCATGTTCGTGTAGTTTTATTAATAGTTAGTTCATTGCCAAGACTATTGTAAAACTTTTTAAAAAAGTGTTTAGTGAGTCATTATTGTTTCAAATTTGAATACTTGAACTCTACTGAACTTGCTTATTGCTAAAGTTTACTTTGATTGTCTCTTATTTTTACATCACCGAATCACAGTGGCAGTGCAGGTCACAGCTGCAAAGTGCTTTCCCACTGGCATATCTGTTTTTCTTTGCTTTACTTTTAAGTGATATGGTTTTCTTCAGTTCCTTTATTATATACTGTATATCTCCTGTGCAGAAAAAAAACAATATTTCGTGCACTATACTGGCTAAGCTACAATGAAGAGTTGTTCTATTGTTGTACGAATTTGATAATAATAACAGAGCAAAAAGTTAAGTACACGGGGGCTACACATATGTAAAGATTTGTGTATTCTAATATGTGAAGTTATCATATAAATTCTAAAAATATGATGCTGCTGGTATGACAGCACAGATAGTTCTACAATAATTCAATTTAAATTCTAATAAACAGATATAAATGTTATTTTTTCTATTTTCTTTATGGCTCTAATGTGGACATTTCAGCTGCATAATGGACACCAACTTATGTTTTTGTCTGAACTAAATAGATTTATCACTGAATGTTTCAGACCTCTAACACAGTTTATTGTGTTAAAATATTCTCCTTAAGACACACAGTATGCAACCATCAAAGTACCAGAAGCGTGAACAATGCATATAGTTCACTTTTGGCACAAGAAATACACCCTACTTGTTGCCACATTTCTGTATGTCAAAACATTATTTTTCTTGAATCACTGTTGATATACAGTATATATAAGAACTCAGTCCAGAGTGTTAAAACATTAATGATCATTTTCTTGATGATCTTATTTCAGGAATCATGAATAACTTGTTTGTTCTTATCAATTTATTTCAAGTTGATGTATTGCCAACAGCAATACTTTCTACACATTTTTGCTGCACATTTCTTAATGATATTACAGGAGCACAAACATCCAGTTTATCCACATGGGATCTCCACATCAGAAATTATTGTTGATTTATGTTGGCTTAATGTGTGGTAGGCTTGCAATGTCACGTTTCACTGGGACAGTCCTGGAATAAAGAGGTAAGTCATGGGTCCTGGATTTACCTCTTTCCACCCTCAAAATGCTGGACCAGGCTCCCCGCGAGTCCATGTTCTTCATAGTTGGGACAGGGCAGCCTTTGGAAAAATAAAATCGCTGGTTGCTAGGAGGGACGATGCTCTGGGTGAAAAACAGACTTGAGGGGATGATGGCTGATTTCCAAAATGTGCAGGTGCTGGACATTTGTATTCTGTGTATCGAGGGTCCAGTATGTAGATTGTGTAAAAAATGATTGACACTGAGTTTTGCTTTTCTTTTTCAAATGCAATAGCAATATTTTTGGATCTGTTGTGGATCCAAATATGATCGCTTTCAGGAAGGTAAATGGTCCCTTTGTCTCCCTTTGTTCTTCTTTCTGGTTCATTTCCCCTTATCTCCTCTCTTGCATTTGTATTCCTTTATTTCTACTCTTTTCTTTCTTTTTTCTTTGTACTCTCCTGACTGAATTCTCTCTTTTCTCTCTCCTGTCTTTTACTTTCTATTTTCTGCCTCTCTATCTTCTCTTCTTTTTTTATCTCCTTTCATTTCTCTCTTCTCTTTTGTATTTCTTCTCTAGCTTTTCTCACCACTAAACAAAACATTTTAGTCATCACTGGTGAAACCATGCCCCATGACCACATCCCCAAAACACATTAACCACAACCTCTCATAGAATGTTCCGGAAGAGGTGGCAACCTTAGTGTACAGGCTTAAGGTGTAGATCGCGTACTGGTACACAGGCAGTATTCAGGCACAAGGTGACATTATCATTACGAAAATTTCGTCCGTTGCACCAGAACTGCTTTTTATGCGTAACACCACTGGTTTTTCTGGCTTCATTAGTGTAAAACAAAAATGCACAGCTGCACAGATCAGAGAGGCTGGTAAATCAAGACATTGGCCATAACAAATTAACCATTTCTATTGGACTTTAGACAATTTTAGCTACAGATGAAATATAGTATTTTTTTAAAGTTCATGTTCATGAGATACTATTTTTACGCATATATGTAAAACAATGTATTCCCACGGCAGTGTATGATTTGGATTTATTACACAATTAGAGGATGTCGGCATACCAAGCCTATTTACATAATTGGAGGAAAAATATTGCCATTTTTTAGCAACTTTTAACATGGTTAGGCCTGCATGTTTTAGTCACGAACTTTAGGTAATCATTTGGGAGCTAAAATGTTAGAATTAGCAGAATTTCTCACATCGTAAAACGACTGTACCCGATAGCCGTAGTAAATAATTACTTAGCTTAACTGTATTATTTCTGGCTTCATTGCATTTTATTTTGTCAGAGTTGGGTTTAATTGTGCCTTTAAGCAATTTATTTATTTATTTATTTATATGCCTCTTTTTTCTACTTTACTGTGGTTCTTCAAGAACAGAGCAATCACAGTACTTTGGTTGTCATGGTAGCTTGCACTTGCATAATAACATACATTTGCTTAAAGTCTGTACAATGACAAACCTAACACTCTTTATAGAATTCCTGTTTGTTTTATTGTCCGCTGTAACTTGCAGGATCAAGATTATCATTTAGTACAAAGAATATTGTGATCAATGAAAAAATGTTTTGCTCCCATTAACAGAATATCTGAACTCAAAAAATACATTATGAAAAGAAAAATATATTTTCTCTGTGTTTATATTTATTTTGACTATAATTTTAATTCAAAGCTCAAGAAGTTCTTCTCTGTAGAGATGGATTTAATATAATATATGATAACTGCATAATTTCTATTTTGTTCCTGTCTAAAATTGAAAATATCAGTAATATCAATATATTAAAAAAATCTGAAAAAAAATCTCTGTTTATTAAGCAGTATGATATAGTACAGCACAATGTTTAAACAAAACATTACACAGTACAGAAAATACATTACATGTTACATGTGCGAAAGTACAATGTTCCCGAGATTAATACAATTGCAGGCTATATACTTATATTATGCACACCATACATACAGTGATGCGTCATAAAAACTATTTGCCACTTGCCCCAGTTATGCACATCTACCCCCATATATGACACTCTGCCCCCCAGAAATGCCTTATACCCCTATATGCCACTCTGTTCCTAGATATGCCTTTTAATCCCCTATTTGCCACTCTGCCTCCCAGATATGCCTTATACACCCATATATGCCACTCTGCCTCTCTGACATGCATTTTAACCCCCTACTTGCCACTCCCCCCCAGGCATGCCTTATACCCCCTATATGCCACCCTGCCTCCCTGATATGCCACTCTTAACCCCACCCCCAACTTACAAGTGCATCCCTTTACTTGTGACCCATGCGTCAGACTCCCTTGTGTCTAGTAGGGCAGCCGGTGGAGGTCTGTGCAGTATTTCCGCCAGCGCTTCTAAGACTGAGCGATAGTCTTGGTGGGACTTGAAAGGGAATTTTGAGCATGCTTAGTAATGTGCAAGAAATGCAGGAGTAGCAGCGTGGTTAACATTACATATGTCGGCATGAAAAGAGTTGGGAAACCTTGGTTTATTTTCAATTGACTGTGCATGTGCAATATGTCTAAATGATTCTTGTAAATTGTCTACCTTTAGTTTAGCCCAGTGTAGTGGAGGTTAGATAAAGCATTTGATGGTCTTAAATGAATTACACATTACCAGCACTCATATCCAAACCTTTTAAGATATACAGTATTTGCTCTGAAAAATATCCCTCGTCTTATGTTCGAGGTTGTCTTCTAATCAGACCTCAAATAGAGGTCTGATGACAAGACTAAGATCCAGATCCCCCGCAGCGCTGCAGGGAACCTGGATCCTCCTCTCTGGCAGCCCCCGCTGCTGCCAGCACTTCCTCTGGGGACTTCTATGACAGAGCACCGGCATCAAATGACCTTCCAGTGCCAGTAGCAGCGGGGGTTGTCTGTGCGCATCCTGCAAAGGTACGCAAGACTTCCCAAATACACATATGGCCTCTTT
>VKOC01006970.1:0-19284 GCA_009364415.1 Spea multiplicata
GTCAAAAGGCATTTCACAGAGCACTCTGCCTCCAGAAATGCCTTATGCCCACACTTAATCCCCCACTTATGCTCCCCATTTAACACTCCCTCCTCCAAACATAACGGTGCTTCTGAGTCCCCGGTCAAATAAGAAATAAGAGTCAAATAATATCCAGATCCCTCACAGCGATGCAGGGGACCTGGATCCTCCCCCCCCCACTTACCGGTACTTCTGAGTCCCCGGTGCTTAGTCCGGGCAGCAATGGTCGCAGAGAACCCCCGCTGCTAACCGCACCTCCTCCCAGCTGCAGCGGAAGTTGTGTACGCAAATCTCGTAGTCTCATAGTCAGACCTATTTGAGGTCTGATTAGAAGACGAGCCCGAATATAAGACAAGGGGTATTTTTCCGAGCATTTGCTCTGGAAAAAACCTTGTCTTATAATCGAGCAAATACGGTATTTTTGCTCATGTGTAGTAGAATCCAGAACATTCAAGTCACCCCGGGTAATGATGAACCCCTTCGTTTGAATTAATACTGTATTTCAGATTTTTTTTTTTGTTTGGCAGAATCTTTTCTGGACTTACGATTTTTGATTGATAGATTTATAAAAATGAATTTAGGTTTTAACAGCAGTCTAGCGGAACTCTAGGCTAAAGGACTATATCTATTAACTGTAGTTTGATGAAAAACTTAGTAGCAGTTGGTGGTTGACATTTTGGAAGTTTTACACAGACAGCTGGAAACTGGGTGGGAATAGATTTTATTTTGAGAGATGAGCAGCAAGATCTAGAGAAAGAGAAGGGGATACATTAACGGTGAGAGGAGCTATAAGACTGAATTGAGGATAGATTCGCTAAACATCAAGTTGCAGTGACTAACTTGGTACAGTACTGGCATCTCCACAAGAATATAGATACTCTGGGGCAGAATTCATTGAAGGGTTCTAAATAAAAGGTAAATATTTTTAGGATAAAATTCACCCGGAATGACTAAACAATGTTAACATGTACTGAATAGAAAAGAGAGAAGGGGGGATATGGAGGAAAGAAGGTAAAATAATTAGTATTACAATTATTAGTATCAACAATATACAGTCAAAAGAATAAATCAGAGCTCTGACATTGATCTTATAGCTAGGTGCAGTAGGATGCCACCGGAGGTTGCAGGGAAAGGGGGCAGAGGGCAACAGCCCCCTTGGTTCTAAGACACTGTCTACAACTTTTTTGTGTGTTGTACCGGATCATTTCTGTGGGTTTTACATTGTTGGACAGGGCACACATAGAGAATACTGTTTGCCAAATTTCATTTGGCCAGCTTTATTGTTGGGCCACATGCTCTACTATGGATTCCACTCTCACAGAACAAATATGTCATCAAAAAGCACAGTTATAGAATTTACTGTCTTTTTTTATTTCTGCAACAAAAGAAAATGGTTACATGTGTGGGTTTTTTTTCACAGCCATGTTCACCCAATGGAAATGTCTACTTATTTTATACACTTGAGCGATTTCCACAGATGCGCCTTACGTCATTTGGGAATCAATACTAGCAATGCATTTTTTTTAAAAAAAACAAATCTATAAAATTGTCGTTATTTAGAAATACCACATGTTCTGTTTTATACGTAGCTTAACATTATAGAATAAAATCACTTCATCACAAGCAACGGAATGCAACAAACTTTTTCTTATTTGACTTATCTATGTCCTCTAGAGTGAACTCCTGGCTAATGACTTCAGGGGTATTAATATTCAGCATAAGGTGATAACTCAACCTTAACTATCTGTGTTGCACATAACATCACTTTATCACTGAATAGCTTTTTTTCATCGTACAAAAATCCGAATTTTCATGACTGGATCTGGAAGAAATAGATAAGAAGCTACTTTTTTATGGCTGAGCTTTTTCCAGGCAAACACACATAAGGCCATGTAACCTTGCTGAAATGTTTAGGCATTGTATCTCTTCTATGTATGAAAGGCACCAAATATGTTACCAGTTACATATGTTTACTATTTGCTTACTATTTTCAAATGCTTACTATTTTCGTGCCATTTTTCATGAATTTGGTCTATATTTGTGTATTAAACCCTCAACTGACATAGAATTAAAAAGGAATGTAAAAATAAACCTAATGGAAAAGTGAAAAACCTCATAAAGTAAAAAATGTATAATAATTTCATTTAACCCCTTAATGACAAAGGCCGTACATGTACCAGCTCAAAATGCATTGTTTTCAATGGGTTTAGGGACCCCCCATTGCCCTTAAGGGGTTCATGAATTGAAATAATTTATTGCAGTCCCTAGTCTGTATAAAATTATAAATCATATATTGCAGAGAATCACGGGGGAACGTCATTGTATAGCTGTGCAGGGGGATGTTGGACCCATTTCACACATTCAGTGCTTTCTCAAAAGCCACTTTTCAGCTTCATCTTCAGCTTTTGGAAAAGGATAATGTCTCTAAATTACACTAAAATTGTAAAAATTACAATTATAAGAAAATAAATTGGCACAAAAATCCATTTCATACTCAATGCCAACTAGTTTGGTAATATATATATAGCAGTAGTTGGTAGTAGTATATCATTCTCCATTAAGTATTATAGAAGTACTGCATGTATATGAAAGTTTAGATTTTAACGCAACCAACAAAATGTAGCTTGAATAGAATTTTACTTCAATGTCAATACAATTCTTGATACATTTGCAGTTAACTAATTCTAAACGATAACAATTTTATGCTTTCATTGTATATATTCTTTCAAAACGGTTTTTAACCATAACTTTTCATTACAATTACACCTTAGACAAGTGACAAGATAATGCAAAAAGAAATACAAGTTTAGTTTTACATGAACATTAAAATAAAAAGTGCAACATATTGCTTTTAGTGGTAAATGTTCTTTCTGTTTTAATCATAATTTTGTGAGACTTCAATATATTTATTGAAATTCCCTTTAATGTGTTAGAATTGACAACACTGGTTAACAGATAAATACTTTTTGGGATCAAAACGTCTAACTTTATGCTGGTTTTACACATCTTATTCTCTACAATCATAGCAGAGTAATTCAGCCAAGGACTGTGAATGGAAGCCCAACAAGGCAAGAAGGACAGTTGCCCCGGGTGCAAGGTGAGGGGACCAAGATAAGGGGAACTTCCTTGGGCAATGTCCCCTATACCATAAATTGAACTTTTTTCCACGTTTTTTTTTAAATTGCAATTTGTCTCAAACAACATCCTCTGAGTAGAAAAAATGATAAAATGAGTCTCTAAGCTCAAGCTCTCCCAGCCTCAATACATTTACTATAACAAATAACACAACAAGTATTTCAATATTGCAATGTATCACAGAATCTTGTGTCTAGCTAGGATGGACTACTAAAAAGCAAAAAATGTTGAATGGGTTGCCAAAATAGGGAGGTTCCTTGACACACATGTATCTACTTATATTAGTATCAGTTAACTAGATAGTTCTATAAATCTGATTCTTAGACCACTTTGATGGTAATGTTGCCCTCCTAAATGTAAAAACATTGAAACTACATACAGATCAAGTACACATACACTATACGGACAAAAGCATTAGAACACACCTCTTAATTATTGAATGCAGGTGTCTTAATCATACCCATTATAACAGGTACATAAAATCAAGCACCAAGCCATGCAGTCTGCATTTACAAACATTTGTGAAAAAATGGGTCATTCTGAAGATCACTGTCCACTGTCAGTGGAAGCGTTTAGGAACAGCAGCAATTCAGCTACGAAGCAGAAGACCACATAAAGTTACCAAGTGCTGAGGTGCATTGTGCATAAAAGTCGCCATCACACTGCTGAGTCCATGCTGAAGAGTGTGGTGGGAGCTTCATGGAATGGGTTTCCATGGCTGAGCAGCTGCATGCAAGCCTCACATCACCAAGTACAATGCCAAGCGCCGTATGAAGTGGTGTAAGGGTGTTGCCACTGGACTCTGGAGCAGTGGAAACATGTTCTTTGGAGTGAGAAATCAGGCTTCTCTGGCTGTCTGATGGGCGAGTCTGGGTTTGGCAGATGCTAGGATGACGTTACCTGCCTGACTGCATTGTATGGATGTGAAAATAGTTGACTGGATAAGGTAATAGTCAAGTGTCAGAAGACAGAAGATTGTAGTTAATCATGTATAGTTAGAAGACGGTCTAGCTCAGGGATTAGTATTGGGATCAAAGCATTTTAATAGACGCGTGCATTCCTATTTGTACGGATTTAAGTGTCAATGACATCTGCCAATTTGTACAAATGTTCGAAAATGAGGAGGGACCCTCAATGAAACAAACAAAAAGGTAGCAGAGTGCTCCAAATTTTCATCTGCGTTTCTTTGCTATTTCACTCGCACTCACTCATTCGTATTCACTCTGACTTACTCTCTCTCATTGCCTCAACTGAGAAACGAACATAATGGGACACCAATTATGGGACCCTATGTTCAACTGTGAGACACACTTGGATATAGGGCCTAGCAAATCATCTTGTGGTTAATTTCCAGCATACCTGGTCTTTCATCAATAAGAGACCCAGATTAACAATATTACAAAAGAAGTGTAACAGTAAACAATAATTCTAGTTCTTTTCCCGCCAAATGGGTGTATATTATAATAGATATTATGATATTACAATTTATTTTATATTATGAAACTCTTTGTTGTCGACGAGTAAAAAAGTATGGGTCATAAATATACAACATTGTGCAAACTGGCATATTTCTAAAATGCTTTGATGCATTACAGTCCATAAAGCTGTCTTTGAACATAAATACAGGCATCATTATAAAACAATGTTTTGCTATGCGTCGCGGCGTAAAAGGAGATAGAGACGGTAAAGAGACATGATAGAGTGTGAGAGAGTGCGACAGAGGGTGACAGAGAGTGAGTGTGGAAAATGACATTTCAAACAAAAATTCTGAGCTTTAAGCTTCTATTTTGTTTCGTTGGGGTCCCCTCCTCATAGCAACATGCACTCATCATACAAGGATTTGTGGTGGAAGACACACTGAGCTGTACTTTTTTATCTATTTTATCCTGGAAGTGTATCCAGATTGCATTTTACCTGTTCTATTGCAATTTTATTTTACAGTGTACTGCAGTATACTATGATATTCTTTTAAGGATCTTTACTGAACAACCCGCAGAAGCTACAGTATATTGGACACTATAGCTACACACCATCAAAGCAAATGTATTCTTTTTTTATCTACATCACTATATCGATACATCCTTCTAAGGGTCTTTTGTATAAGGAGAGTGGATTAAGAGACTCATTTGGTAGTTTATTTTATCAACTTTTTGTGTTTAACTCTTTCGGTGCCGAGCGTTTTCCTGATATATTATGGGATTGTAAATAAGAGAAGACTTGGTCACAATATTAAAGGGACACTCTAGCCATTATATGCACTTTAATGTACATGATAGTTAAGTTTCTCTTTCAGGGTGATGATATTACAATTGGATATCACCACATTACATTAAAGCACAATAAACCACACTAAATCACACTAAATCATTGAGTCTCACTGCCAATAGCCCTATAGACAAATGCATTTATTCTAGCCAGGTGTGAAATGATTAGTACCCTTTACATCTGCAAAAGTTCTCATCGGTATTAAAGAGGTCAACGTTAAAGAGGTCAACACAGATGTCCCCATAATATAAATTAGTTGTTATATTCAGAAGGATACATAAAACATACCTTACAAATATATGCAATTACTTATTTATAGGTGGCAGCCTTTTCCGTAGTGATGTACAGTGAACATGGATGTTAAATTAGTAATAGGTTATAAATAACACACACCATTTTTAAACAGCTTGGTATTTAAGGAAAGGTTGTTTAGGTTAAATGCATTTTGTATATTCTAATATATAATTTTCATTCTTAGATCATCACATGCCAAGTACCTATGCATCTAGTAAGGTACTGAGTATGTCCTGTTGCTCAAATGCTCTTGAAAACAATAAAAAAAAAGATTGTAGGATTGTTATAAGTATAAATTGGTGAAACAAGAGCAGAAATGGCATAAGGCGTAATCATTACATATGAAATATATCCTTTTTTTAATCTTAAGGCATAATGAGTAAATGTGCTAAGCATGCACAAAAAAAAACTTTGATAACAACTGAACATTTTGGAAACTGGAGATTTCCTATTTTAGCTGCATAAGCTTACAATAAATGTGGCTGGCATCACAGCTTTACATTTCCACAGCAAAGAGGCTTATATGGAAAATCATTTATAATGCGATTTAAAGTATAATGGCAGAAATGAGCTGTAAGGATAAAAGTATTAGCTTTAGATTATTCTTCTTAAGATTACAAAATAGTATACTTTTTAAACATTTTTCAGTAATGGGAATGAATTTTTTCCATCAGATGGGTTTTTTTTTTGTCTTTCAGGTATTTTCATGAAATGTTGTTCCAGGGGAGTATAATGATAGAAAAAAATAAACAAACAACCAAATTACCAGTTAAATGCATTCAAAATCAAATATTCCACTGAAAACAAATCAAAACATTAATACCTCTTAAATAATATATTTCTTTCTTTATTGCTCTCTCTATCTCGTCCAAGCAAATGATGCATACAATTCAATAAATATTCATGACTAAAGACATTTCAGTCAATGTACCAATATTGATAAATACATTTTGTGATAACATACCAATACAAGTAGTACCACAAGTATTATGCACCGACATTTTTTCTTTTCCCTGTGTGATATTAAACCCAGAGTGTGTCCATTGGTAACAGTAGGTGGGATGTGAAAAACTGAGAGATTGTGCCAGTAATTTTCCAGATGGTAAGAGTAGTGACAAAAAGTCAAAAGTGAAAAGGCATACAGTCACACTATAAAATGTGGTGCAACTAACCCCCACATTTAGTGGTGGTATCGCATCTACAATATAGGCATATCTATAGTAGTACCTTCTATGCAGGGACTGGCTCCAAGCTGGTCGATCATGTACTGTGGTATATGTTTTCATGAATGCGTACGTGTAAGTGTGAGATAGAGGGAGCGTGTGTTAGCATGAGTGTGTGTTCTAGAGTGAGTGTGTTAGTGTAACTATGTGTGTTAGCAAGATAATTTATATGTGTGTTTGTGTGCATGTGTGTTAGCATGAGTGTAAATGCGAGTGTGTGTGAATATGTATGCCAGTGCATATATTAGTTAGCAAGGGTTCGGGGCATGGGCTGGTGAGGCCACTTGGTTTTACCTGCCGCCCAGGCCAAAAGGTGTCAGACTCGCCTGCTTCTAATAAAGGCAAGCTCAATTTTATACATAAAATTATCTAAAATCCCCTATATGCATTATTTTTAAAGGTTTCACTGTCATTAAAACAGTCCATGGAATTTAAACTATGCTTTGTCTCTCATGTTTTTCAAATACTAATACTACATCTATCTTTCATGAAAACATGAAGATATATAAACATAAATATCAATTTAAAAAGTCCAAATTCCAATGTACACGACTTGATCATATTCTTTACCCCTGCTCACTAGAACCATCGCACAAGCCAATGGCAAAAAAACATCAGGATTCACAGGAGATTCCAAGAACCTCCAACCTAATCTTAGTAAAATACAAACAGTAGATTGTTTATAGTAAAGATCAATATATTTGACATTTCTCGCAATCTACTAAACGTGTCATCGGGTTAGTCGTTTTCTTTTAAATGATACCTATCAATTATTTTAGCTTGAAAAGGATATCTTTGACATTCAGTAACTGTGTCCTAATTTACACCCTCACTGGTACTACTGAGAGATCTCCCTTTCAACTATGTGACAGTATGCGGTAAAAAAAACTCATTACAACCAGACTAAGCTACTAGCAGATACTTGTTTTTTGAAAAGAAAGGTCATGCAGTTTATCAGATACAATTCCATTAAAGCTGAATTGTATTACTACTGAAGTAATTATCTTTCCTTGTTTTTTTTCTCTCTCTCTCTCTGTCTCTTATCTTATTGCATGTGAATTATCAACCAGACTAAATGACCATCCTGTCAAGAAACAAAAGTCAATTTTAAAATGAGTCCTATTAGAAGCTGCATAAACCACTGTGATGCTTATCATATTTTCATCTTTAGTATATATATATATATATATATATATATATATATATATATATATATGAGACATATTTTTGCGAAGATTGCAGTTCAGTCGTTAACAGAAATTCTTTATTTCATTAAGCTACAATTCTTTACATAAAAACAGCCAGAGCATAGTTTCGTTTTAAAAAATACATAAAAATACATATGTGTATTTTGTAGAAAACCTTGGCACAAAACCTTGTGGTAGGTCATTTAATTTTTATTTATTTACACATTTAGAGAATGCATGTTAAAGTACTCATAAAGTATTTTAATATGCATCGTTTGTTGAGAAGTGTCTCTTATATCAAGTCAAAATGAAACTTAAATCACTATAAAAAAAAACTATTTTATTTAAAACCTTGTTTTCATTAGTCTAATCACTTAATCCTAGAATTGCTCCAACTACACATTATTAAGCATGTTCCCATCTCTCAAGGGTACACTGCTATTTGAAGCAAGGTTAAATAAAAGTAGAATTTATAATACATGGTCATTTATCAAAGGACAAAGGGGAAAAAACCCATTACATATAATGGATTTACAATAACAATGAGGATTTTTTTTCAAAAAAAATATATATACCGGGGCTAAGGTTATTGTCTTCAATGAAGAAGCATTGAACTGAATGAAAATGTCCCAATCATGAATTTATATTTCTTTGTGACTTTTTCTCAAGGTAAAACCCATGTTCACAATAAATCATGGTTGATTTATTTATAATTTTTATTGTTGCACATGGTGGAAAAACATAATCATGGCCATTTGATTGTTAAACCATGTAATGCATAAATACTGCTTGTCGACAGTGGTAAACAAATTAGCAGTCAATCCCGCATAGCTTAATCTGTCCAAGACACGTGAAGAATGTTAATAAGCACATGCAGAATGAGCAGTGTTGTGTGGTTGATAGCGCTATCATATCCCCTATCTTATCAATGTCTTCAGAAAAAGTAACATAAGCTGCACGTTCAATAAACAAGTTTGCGAGATCACAGATGTGAGTGTTCTGTATTGCTTGTCAAACAACTCTCTATGCCTAAGACAATTGCTTATGAAGCATTGGTAGGTGATAGAGTTCTAAGAATGCATTTGATTTATAAATAACGTATCGAAAATGGTTAATTTACCAACGAGTCAAAAATAACATTTTGTGTTAGATTTTTTTCCCCCCTGTATAACAGTTCATGTGAAATGGCAGGTTATGTGTTTTTAGTAAACAGCATGGAAATTCTGTATGTAATAGTGGCAGTAGGACGGGCGATACTGACATGTGGTACTGCCTTAGGGTGCCACTATTGCCATGAGTCAGTTTGTCAAAGGTATGCCTTGCTAGATCTGCCCCTGTCCACTATTAGTGCTTTAATTGTGAAGTGGCAGCGTCAAGAAGCCACAGACCATGCATACTCACAGCATGAGGCTGCCGAGTGCTGAATAACATAGAAATCGCCTGTCTGTAGCATCACGCACTACAGGGTTCCAGAATCCCTCTGGAAGCAACATGAGCACAAGCACTGTGTTTCAGGAGCTTCATGAAATGGGTTTTCATGGGCAAGCAGCTGTACACAAGCGGAAGGTCACTATGCGCATTTCCAAGCATCTGCTGGAGTTGTGTAAAGCTGGACTTTGGAGCAGTGAAAACTTTTTAACATGAGTGATAAATCATGTTTCACTATCTAGAAATCTGCTGAATTTTCGCCGATGCCAGGAGATGCCAGGTGGGGGTCTGGGACTGTTATTCAAGGTTTGGGCTAAGACCTATTAGTGAAGGGTAATCAAAACAAAGCAAAGAATTCAGCACATATTTTTCTTTGAGTGCTGTGCATATTTGCTGGTTCTTACCAAACCTACATATAGTGTGATGGAATTCCCAATATTTATGCCTTGGATAGGTTGTTTTTTTAATGGTATTCACTGGGTATGCACTGAATTATTGCTTTGTTTTGTGTACTTATTGGTCATTATTCTTCAGCAACCTTGGAATCCGTATCTGTATGCCAGTCTTTCTTCTTGTACAACAGCTTACAAAAAACATAGATTTAATAACATATTACATAATACAGTTAATGTTTCCAACCCCAAAACCTATTAATCTCCATGGTATTTGGCATGTGTCCACAAATTTGGGGCAAAACTGTGCTAAATAGATTGGAGCCTCAACTCTACTAGGGCTTAAACGATGTACTGTCATGCTTGAAAGTTCAGCCCAAGTGTTATACTGAACACACAACTACACCAGACCTTTACAGAGTCAAGCATGTTTAGCGTCATTATATGATAACATAATGAAACAAGTAATTTCCTTTTAAATCCCTTAAATTATAAGATCACAAGTGGGCCCTCAAAAGCCCACCATTCCTGATTGGAACTTTGTCTAGAAGACCCATAAGGCTAGATGGCAAACTTATGGGCAGGGTTCTTATCTCTTGATGTGTCTGTATTTATTAAAGTATATTTGTTATGTCTGTGTTAACTGCCCCATTTAAATTGTGCAGCACTGTGTAATTTGTTGACAATAATAATAATTATAATAATAATAATAATCAGTGTAAGCTATACATTGTAAGGCATAATTAACAAGTGATATATAAAGCACTCTCGTAATGTATTATTTTTCTCCCTATAACGCAGATGATTGCCCGTCTTAAGGGACTGGACATTGTTTTTACTGATTAATATTTGGAGACAACATATTCAGCATAAGATATGCAAAAAAAATGATCTGCTCTGTTAATTAGCTAATTATATGTCAGTCTCCAAAATTCTAGCTTTTAGATGACCTCAAAGATCAGTCTTTGAGCCGCTGAGGAAATGTTGATGCATATGGAAACCTTTAGACAATGTGCAAAGCAAACTGAGATAATTCTCTTTCCAACTGACACTGACAAATAAATCTTGGCAATCACACTGCTACAAACAAACTGAACCATGTTTATGTGGTGTGTATTGCAACCCGCAAAAAGCTTTTTTTTTTTACTTGTATAAGTTGGTCAGCATTTAAACATTATATTTCATTATTATAGATGTATTTTGGGGGGTTTCAAAGCTGTGACCTTGGCTCATAACTATAATATGTTCATTATTTCCAAAGAAACCATTGAGTATTTTGTATTGAAACCTGTAGCTCTATGGTCAGAACTGATGACAGTGAAGTCCTTGAGTCCAACAGGCTTTGCTTGGAGGATAAACGTCACATTGAAAAGTTCTCACAAAGTCTTGGACATTTGGAATTCAATGCCAATTTCATTAACATGTCTTCATGAGTTTGATTAGAGTGGCGAACTCAGGAAAAACCCAGCTTAGAGTAGGGCTTTCCATCAACTGGGATTTAAATAGGGGCTACTCAATTAAGAGTAATAACCTCACTGTGTTGCTGGAAAACTCTGTTTAGGAGACTCCATTCTTATCTTAGTCCTAATTCCACAGTGATTAGGAAAACAATTAAAACATCTTATTGAATTTATAGTTGAATTAAGATGGTGTCAGCTATACCAAAAGGTTGGGAAAACAATGAAGAAAAAGAAAGGAATCTCAAGTGTATGTATTCTGCCATGAAGCACATTTTTTTTGCCGCGGGCCATGCTAATGCAAGACACTCTGTTTTAATAAAGGTTGATTAGGATGTTCTGCTTGTCGGCTAGAAAATTCAAGATTTTTTATGTGTTTTTTTTTTCTTTTATTCTTCTAAAGAAGCCACCAAGATCTGTCACACTGCTCTTCTTTCCTCCTGGCAATAATGAATTTCAGTAGCCAGGGAGTCATCATAGTTCCAGTACAAGAACACTGCATGATCATATCTATCTCTTAGAGCTAGGAGGCTGTATATCAATCTCCATAAAGTTACTGGAAATGCCCAAAACACACATTTCTGTTCTTTTTTTTTTCTATTACTCGGTGAAACTTTGCAGCAATGAATCATCCTAATGATTTATCAGTTGAGGTATAATAAGATAACTAGTAAAAAATGTTTCAACAAATATCGAAATATTGAAATGTTTATTGAATATTGTTGCTTAAATTTGTGATATTTGTGGTTGCTTTTTTTATATACATAAAACAGCACTGTAAATTTTAGGCCTTTTGACAGGTCCCTACTCCTTTTCAACTTTTATACCTACCATTATTTAACCATTGCTTTCTAACATTAAGGGAATTTCATGATCAAGTATTGAAAGTGAATCTCATGAACAGTACGGACCCCAAGTTCAACAGAACTATCTCGTCCCTCCAAATTGACAGCCAAGGTCCTATTGAAGAATAGTGGATTTTTTTCAGAAATGTAATATTACATTTGCTGCCAGAGGGTGCCGAAAATAAAACCTAGACCTGTGATCCAGAGGTTTATAAACACAATTACTACAGCCTCTCTCCTACCTACGCAAAGATAGCTAAACTAAAACACAAAAACACAAAAAGTATACAATTATAGTAATGCTAGTTTACAAAGAAGATAATTATTGAACTAGGGAGATATGAAGACTGGACACACAAACCATAACCAGCAAAATTCGGGGCGCATGTGTACATAGAAAAAAGAAATAATAATAGATTCTATTTTTACTCACCACGATTGCGGATTATCATAGCGGATGACATCAATTGATATTTATTTCTCCTGAGGAAGCCCAGTGAGCGGCGAAACGCGTTGAGAAGTTTTTTAATCTGCATGTTCCTGATCCACTTCAATGGACATTTATTTTGAATAGCGACTTGAATTCAACCATCCTGTAAGTGCTTTTTCAACTTGCGCACATACTATTAAGGAAGATACTGCACCATATGGTTGTTTTCTTTATTTTATGCTCTTAGAGATTTTAAAGAATAAAGAACAGTCTTTATACCTCAGACGAGCCTGTTGTGCTGGCACTGTTTGTGAGTGCATTTTACACCTTCTACATATCTTATTGTTTTTGACAATATTACACTATCAGATTATTTCTTTTTTCTATGTACACAAGCGCCCCGAATTTTGCTGGTTACGTATTTGAACGCCAAGAGGAGCGTTTTGGTTGGGCTGCGGCAGTGATACATT
Organism: Spea multiplicata; assembly: GCA_009364415.1. Taxonomy (NCBI): domain Eukaryota; kingdom Metazoa; phylum Chordata; class Amphibia; order Anura; family Pelobatidae; genus Spea; species Spea multiplicata. Next base: position 13,148 of record VKOC01006970.1, read on the forward strand.
AGAGAAGTATCTTTTGGTTCCTATTCTTTTACCATCACCTTACATGTGTTTTTTGGGTGTTTTTAGTTTTTCGCTTTCCACACAAACCATATGCAGAGTTAGCCAGATCCTCCGTTACGATCCCATCTAATCCAACTGAAAGGTGGGTGCATGAGTGACACTCAAGACATAATACACAACTTCTCACTAGTGACAAAATCTTTTTTTTTATTTTGAAATCATTTAACATTTACGATAATAAAGGGTTTCTATTATACTACAAAACTGCTTTTTTTTTTTACAACAAATTAAAGAAGTTGCTCTTTAGGTTCTAACATTTTCTTCTTGTTTTATATATTTTTTAAATTAATTCTCTGGCAGGAAGAGCCTTGAATGAATCCTCAAATTAATATAAGTGGTAACATCCGCACTTTGCAAAGAAAATTTACATTACATTTCTCCTAGCTGATAATTAATGAAGAAGCTTTTAAGGCAAACTTGCACTAGTTGGACCAACTTGCTTTTGGTGCATGCCCCATCTGTTATTTTAAATTCTGTGTAATCTCAAATATTTGGCCAAATTGCACACGCTCTCATTTGTAGGCCACTTAACTTTTTCTGCTATATCTTCTTTAAATCCACTTACGACTTTCCAGATGCTACTAGCTACTTAGTGGTGCTCTAGGCAAATTGATTTATAATCAGCTGACAAAAGGGTTTTTTTTTTGCATTAAGAGGTAATAGGAAAGATTACAGGATTCAGGTCTGCTTCCTTAACCAAACTGCCCCATGTGGGCTTACAAATAATCAATTATAATATCGCTGCCACAGTCATTATTTTACTTTATTAAAAGGGTGATAAATATGTCAAACGGTATCCCAGTAGAAGTGGTAGATTTTATAACAGTCCGGGAATTTGGACAAGCATAGAATAGGCATAAAGTGATCCTGAATCTAAAACCAAGCACTGATTAAGTTTTAAAGCAAAAAAAAATATGCATTAGAGATCCATTAAAATCCCACAGTTCATTAATGAATGCAGGAAAACATCTTTTCTATCTCATCATCCAGGAGGATAGACATTTTTTTCTAATAAAATGATAACAAATGGCATTGAAAGAATTCTGCATATCTTATATCCATTATATCTTTCCATTATGAGCAAAGCTTTGTTTGAACTTAGGACATCACCATTTCTATGTATTACTTTGACAAGGATACTGCCAAAGGAAATGTTGAATGAGACCATTTAAATAGTACATTAAAAGTATTTCATCAGAAATGAAACATAACAAAACAGTCCCTGTCTCTATCCGTTACTAAGTTAGTGTGTCAATTGGATATTTTATTCTTCAAAGCGTCAGTGACAAATATAAAATCTTCACAAAATGGTTACACATTCACAGACTGAATCAATTGAATAAAGCTGGTGCCTTTCCTTTCTGGAGCTTGACAAATAGGTCAGCTGGTTTTTCATGCTGTGCGTGTGTGGGAATGAATTTCCTGATGAATCTTTCAAAAGGCTTTTTAACACAGCGAAAAAAGGCACATTATTTCATAAACAGTCATTTTATTCCCAACACAGGTTTTGGCTTTTTACCAGTAATGGCAGCAACATGGATAAATACAAGTTGGTATATATATACATATATGTGTGGGGTATACTTTTTCCTTTAAGACATATAGGTTACACTACTCTAGACACATATTACTTTGCCTTTCCATAAATGCATTCATTGTGCTTATCTGCTAAATCAGCCAAATCAGTTTCTATTTAAAAGAGATTATACATCCAACATCACTTTAAATATTCATTATTGTAGGTGAAGTGTGTTTCATTCTGAATACAAAACATTACTTCAGATCGTTTGCCAAGCCAATGAAATGAAAAATCCCACTCGACCACCACTACGCTATGCTCTTAGAATGCGAGTGTCCGTGGCTCAGCATGCCTTCCAAATAGATTATTGAGTCATTTGCAAATATTAGTCATTTGCGCATTAGCTGAACTAAATAATAAAGTAGGAAGCCCCACTCATTCACTCACCAAGCTTATTGGCATCATTCAGCTGTTCAAATGAATAATGATAAAACCCACTTACAGTTTATACCAGTGTAAGTCATAATGATATATTATCATATCTAAACCCCAAGATACAAAAGGCCCATGTCCTGTAAAAACACATTGCTTACATATTTTTAGCACTTATGCACAGCTTGACTTTTCCATTTTTGGGTAAGACTTTGCAGAATTGTGCTATCAAGAATAATTTGATTCAGGAAAAAGCCAACCGAGGCAAATCATTCTTAAACCATTTATATGAGATTTGAGCATACAGAATTAGGTCATAACGTTTCGCTACAACACTCATAGGAGTTAACAGCTCTCACAATTACTTAATCATAAACAATGGGGTTACGTCACTAAAAAAAGAAATGAATTGTAGGTAGAGGTAAGGGTTCAATCAACTAAAGTGGCTTAAGTAGCATGTTACAAGCCACAAAGTAACTCACAAAGCAGCTCACATATTCATTAACATACAAACTGCTAGTGAATAACTGTAACTGTGAGAGCAAGTTATAGGTGCAGGTTTATTTACATCTTACGTACCCTTGTCTATTACAACGAGCTACATCCACACTTAAAAATTATTAAATATTAACAATTATAGAGGCAAGTACCTCACCCTCTTCCCCCACCTTGTATGTTGTGGGTTGTAGGCTAATATTTAACCCTCAAGGTGTAAAGAGCCTTCCTTTGCCCTCCCTGACCAGTTGGATTGGGGATTACGTTTAATAAAATATTTTATGAGTAAGTATGGCGCCCATTTATGCCGCCGCCTCGCCTCCATCATGTTCACAGCGGAAGAATGAGAAACTTTTTCAGGAGGTGCCCAAACATTCCAGTCAAGTATTAATGCAAGATTGCAATAGTAAATGTACAAGTTAGATATTTAGTGCTCCCAGAAAGATTCTATGGTTACAAGGTATTTTTTTTAATCTTCTGCGAATTAGTTGCTCTTTCCAAATGTGAATTACTGCTGTAAAACTACAGTGTCACAACACCATCGCAGAAGACTGAGCATCATGAGAATTTGTATTTCCATTGTGGGTTGACCACCTTGGCTCTATTGCAGTGCTGGCCAAATGCATATCTTGAGAGTGTACTGGAGATACAGCCCCAAGCAGACCGAATAGGTCAAAAAGCTAATGTGGAATTAAAGTATGTGGGTTATGTATTAAATGCGATTTTAGTGCAAAGTGTGAAAAGTAGTCTTATCCCTTTAGAAGTCAACAAAATGGTCCTATCAGCAGAACAATTTTATTGGTTGCTATAAAAAAGGGCAATTTTCACTCTGTTCAACAGAATTACTTTTATTTATAAACGCTGATGTATTTAATAGGAATTGCAGATCTTCTGAGCAATCCTTCTGTATAGCATATTATTTTGCATTCTGAATACGACTGCAGCAATAAACATTTTAACCTACATCAGTATCCTATTACTTGTAAAAGTAAATGGCAATGCAATAAGTGACATAAATAAATACATCAATTGACCTTTCATTAACAAAATGAGCATCCCAGAGAAGGTTACAATTTCAGCTGCTAGTTGCTCCTTTGGACTAATAATTTATTTGAGCAAATATTAGGTTTTAATGTGTTTTCATTGGGTAGGTATATCCACATCTTTATGTACACAATTTGAACAAATTAAAAATCAGTGATTTATTCTAAAATTCCATTACGTTAACAGCACACTCACATTGAACCATGACCTAGAGTCTAGACTATTTAAATGCAGTATTTGAGACACACAAGGAAATAATTTTCAGATGTGCTGGAAATAATAATTTTACTTTACAATTTCAGGAACCCATTTAGTTTCCTTTATTCCTCATCGACTAAGAAGGTTTTCTTGGATGCAGTTTGTTTAGCAATGTTAGGTAAAAACACAAGTAAATATACTATTGGGATTGTCTAAATAGCATCTGAAATGACACTTATCAGTCCATCTTATTCAGATTGGACAGGTCACAGTTGGCCTTAAGATAATTCTTTGATCATACAGTTACCATCTGGCCTTTTTGGCTGAACTTTCTCTAGATTTATCTTTACAGCCCAAACAGATGCAAATGAGGCCAGTTGTCGAAATAATAATATTAATGCTGCATTTTCACCATGTAATATACTGAAAGAAAATAGATATAATCCTAGAAAAATAACAGAGACATATAAAGTTTTATTTATACATCATATGATACCTTGGCAACATTGAAGCCTTATCTGTCTACCAAAGAATAACATTTCATTCTTTAAAAAAGCTAAAATAAGTAAGGTTCACTTTTTTAAAAAAAATAATGGTGCATGTTTACAAGACCACATCAGTAGTAGCGGTTTACGTAATTGTGGATGAACAAAGCTACAGGTGAGCCAACAGCGTCTTTGCGAAGAGAAAGAAGCCTGTGCCCATAACACTTGGGTCTAGCTTATAGATTGATCACTCAGGTCAGGCCTGTACTTATTAACCCCTTAATGACAAAGCCCGTACATGTACGAGCTCAAAATGCATTGTTTTCAATGGGTTTAGGGACCCCCCATTGTCCCTAAGGGGTTAATGTATCCATGGTCATATAAGGAAAAACAGAAAAATTGAAGTTTTATTAATACCTGAGTAGCATAGAAGATAAAAGAAAACAGTGGGTATTCGGATCCGTATGTATAAAGATTTACTTTAAAATCTATAATCAAGTACTCAACTTGCAACATTCACAAATCAAAGCATTTTTTCAGCTGGCTGTGCCACGTTTATTTTATACATACACAAAGAAACAAGATATTGTGAGCATTCATGCAGTTTTGTAGACGGGTGAAGTCAAGTTTGAGAATACAGTGTATAATATACTTACATTATATACATTTTGACTGTGGATAGGTTAATCACATTTTTTACACCTGTAAAGGTCACAATCACACACACAGACAAACACACACACCAGAATTTCAGAAATGTGTTAAAAGATTAAACTGCTGAACCAGGCATTCAGAAACACTGAGTTTGGTAGCAGGGGCCCCGTGTGGCCCCTCCCCCATACGTCAATGTCCTCCATATATTGTATGGCGGTGGATTCCTGGTTTAAAAGAGATTAGGAGGCGATCAACAATTGCCTCCTAAGATTAAACGGTGTTGCTGAAATGCCTTCGATAGTGATATTTGGGTATTTTGATGGGGGGGGGGATAGAAATATGTGGCGGGTGTAGAGATGTTAAGGGCTCTGTAGGTCAGGAGTTTGAATTTGATTCCGAAGGGTATGGGGAGCCAGTGGTGCGACTGGCAGAGCAGATGAGGAACAGTGACGGAGTAAGATTAATCTAGCTGCTGTGTTGAGGAAGGATTGGAGTGGGGAAAAGGGGGTGACCAGTTAGTAGGGAGCTGCAATAATCCAGGTGGGATATCAAAAGGTGGTGGATTGATATTTTGGTTGTTTCTTGTTTGAGGAATGGGTGGATTCTGGAGATGTTTTTCAGGTGAAGGGACAGGATGCGAGGGATGAAGGAAAGAGTCAAGTGTGACACCAAGGCAGCAAACTTGGTCTGTCAGTTGTATTGTGAAGTTGTCAACTGTGATAGAGGAAATGTGGACAGAGCAAATGACAGGATTACCATAAACTCAGTCTTGGAGATGTTGAGCTTCAGGTAATGCAACACCATCCATGATGTCATTCTGGAAAGACAGTGGATGAGGTAAGTTAGAAGAGAGGCTGAAAGGTCGGGAAAGGAGATATAGATTAGAATGTCATCTGCATATAGGTGGTATTTGATACCAAAGGAAAACAAGAGTTGTCCAAGTGAAGAGGTGTAGTATTTAATAGTTTTGCAAAGGGGAAGTAGGCCCCTTATTGTATTCATTTTATTTTTCACAGGAATATGTTGAGCAAATCATGTCTCAGTGGAGACTATAATTATTAACAGTAATAGAGAACATAAAGTACAGAAAGAGTCACAAATTTTCTGTTGGTGGCAACCAAATTGCTATAATAATGTTTCTTATGAGTACCATGAATTGTCAGGAGGAAAATATTCTGAATTAAGTAATTAAAAATGTTTGCTGCTCAGTGGCGTCGCTACAGGGGGGCAAGGGGGGGCAATTGCCCCCC
>VKOC01006971.1:0-13219 GCA_009364415.1 Spea multiplicata
TTTAACTATTAAAAGTTAAATTGTGTTGCATTTTTACATCAATATAAAAACCATACTTTTTGGAAACTACAGGGCGGAAAATAAAAGGTACGATCGGAAGGGCTTCAGAGCGCAAAATATTTTATTTAGGAATTTACATTTTCAAATTAAAACAACTTTCTTAGGAAAATAGCAGCGTCCTGGCCTACGGACGTCAATGCAAAATATATCGGCAGTCTACAGTAAAAGACACACATGAAATTCTAGAGAAGCGAAATGCGTTTACGTATCCTGGGGAAGGAGGGCCGATCATGGGTCACAGCTGACACCCAGACACAGAAAGTAGTGGCCCTGAGGGGCATCAAAGCACAACCCTTTTTTTAAAGTTTTTTTATTTAATTTAAAAAAAACAAAACCTCAAACATCCATCCATATTTCAGTCCCTACAGGAGAGATTCCCTACTTCCCTATGCACCCATGATGCGGGCGGAACAGGACTGGGGATCGACCTGGCACTGAAAGGGTTAATACATTACACCCCCTTTTACAACTACAATTCCCATAATGCTCTGGATCATAAAGGAATTAAGTGTTTGTTTGTTTTTTTTCATGGCAGAGTTAAAGATACCTGCTGCACAATATCTCCAAAGAGAAAATGGTTTTGATCTATACATTGTGCAGGTCAAAACACCACCATATTTACACATTTCAAATATTCATGAAAGAAGAGATTCCTTTCTCTTCAGCACAATTCAAAACATACAGGGTTTGGGGCTTATTCACTAAAAGGCGAGTTCAGAGGCTGGGCTAGCCCCGTATAATGTATAAGAGAGGCTGCACTGGCCCTGTATTATGTGAAATGTAATGTGTAAGGCCTCTTATATACACTGTAGGTTTAATATAAATGTGATTCAGGAGCATAGAGTGAGAAGTAGTGTTATCACCATGGCAACCAATAAAATCACCCAATCAAAAAAGGAATCCACTGACATTTCCTATCACACACGCAACCGCCAACGGCCACCGTTTATTCTTCCTGGATCGAGTCGCTTATGGAATTTTCTTTAAAAATTAGCAGGTATCAAATCACTAAAAATGTCAAATTTAGTTTAAACTTGTAAATTCAGAGCCTGAAACAGAAAAATATCATCAGAAAGGGGCAGAGCTTTCACGGAGGTCACATAATCCAGATTTTAATTACAGACCAGCAGAAATTATTCAAAACATCAAATTCCATTTACAATTATTGGGCAAAAAATATAAATTAAAATATCTATTTATTTTTTATATGCGTTGCAGACAACCTATAACGCCAGGGTGATGATGTCATGTAGGGGAGGCAGGGCCCATACAAGGGACTAAATTTAAAGAATAAAACAATCTTTATAATGTATAAACAAAAAAGGTTGATTATTGGGAAAAATGTATTACTTCTTCTGTAATTACTTGTTTTTTTATGTTTTTAATTGGTGATTAATACACTAGATTGTCGTTTTGACTATTTGTGTGTATAACTATATATATATATAAATTTATAAAATTATTCTCTGAATAGCTAAACCCGGCAGATCTGCGGTTACCACCAGCCAGGACGAGCCACCATGAAAATCCACAACACCTCCCATGATCCTCAGCCAGCAAAGAGCGTGAATATATATATATATACGAGATAAAATGATTGAATTAAGATTTTAGCCCCCGGAATAAATTCGATTTTCTGAGTAGAACAGTCTGCTAGCGGTTTAATTACAAAATTTCCAAAAAAAAAAAAAAATTAAAGAATAGGATAATCATATTGCACATAAAAAAAAAGGAAAAAAAAAAAAGAAATCACATGGAATCAGAGAGTCTTAACCCTTTCACTGCCAGGCGATCCTATAATGAAATCTAGAACCCTCTTTAGCAGGAGGCGGGCTACAGAACTATAATACAGCGAGACTATACAGTTATCTCTTACATACATACTAGCGGATAAAATCATTCGGATTAATGCAAATCAGTCACAGTTTTTTTTTTGTTTAAATATATTATTTCTTATTGGGTGGCGAGTTGACTCTTTCATTGCCAGGAGGGTCCGCGGTCCACTGCAAACGCTACCGGCGCTCTCAGAAAAGGTTTAAGAACGGGGTGCGTTTCCTGTAACTAATTTTGTTAAATAAACTGACAATCTAGGCGAACAATTATGTAAGTTTGGTTAGGGGGGGGGTCCCATAACTCATCGTTCTATAAGTGAAATTCAAAGGCCACGAAGATGAGAATGACACGCTCCACATTGTCCAAAACCTCAGAGAATTAGAATGTTTTTCACTGCTGGAATCTTTTTCTTGTAATTGCCAAGCTCTTCAGTTCAACCGGTTTCACGAAATCTAAAAGTCTAAAAAGGTACGGAGCTCCGCAGCCAGGAGAGAAGGTCGTGCGCTTCCCGCGGGGAGAACGCGTTTGAAATGTTTTGCGCGGCCACGCGGCAGAGACACTACTTCAGCGTTGGGTATTTTCGTTGACCGAGGCGGCCGGGCCTCGCTCCGGCAGAAGGCTGGAGAAAAGGGCAGAAAAAACGTACAAATCAGGTTTCATGCCTCTCAACTGTCCCATTTTTGCCGATTTTGGACCGCAGTCCCAATTTCATTCTCGGCTGCCTGGGACACACATTGAGTGACACCAGGGGTATAAGTCGGGATGTTGTGAGGTTCTGTAAAATATTGCCGACGGTTTAGACAAAAGGCAGTAATTATTAACGACCCCCACCGCTATGCCTGACAATAACCCCCCCCCTTCCCAGAAGATCCGGCATAACGGCACAAACCGGTGTCCTCTAGCAGTCCACTAACGATATCCGCTTATTTAACCCTTCAAACCCCACTGGAGGTACAGCAGGGTTGTTGGCGGGCCGGCGCCGGAATGCTTTATAAGATTTTCACTTACTTGTGCAAAATTAGACGGGTTGTAGAAAGTGACCGTGCCGGCAGGAGGAGCGGAGACCGGTGCCGTGTTAACCGGAGCCTGAAGGATACAACAGAACATGTAACCCGCTGTAACCGCCATCTCTTAATGATCAGCCTGTTCCGCGTAAGGGCTTTGCATGTATAAAATATACCCCGTGTGTGCACTTAGCAGATCGTGGCAGAAGGGGCGCGAGAACGGGCGCCAGCTGCGTTTACAGGGAGGTCACTATATCTTTGTAATTCGGGTCATATTTCAGTTAATATTGTTTTTTTATTATAACTTTTTTTTATATTGACCCTGAGCAGGCAAAGCCCTTCTGCAGCAGACTGGGAACATAAGTAAAGCTCTATAATATACACAAAAAGCATTCCTGTATTACATCATCACAAGCTCAGATTACATCATGCACAATGTGAGAATGAACACAAACCAGAAACAGCATGCAGAAGCATCTCAAAAACCAGTGCGGGGTTAATGGATTAGTGAGGGATCTTTGGATGAGGTCTCAGGGCAGGGAGGGAAACAACTAAATATCCCGTCAGTCCGTTCTCTGGATTAATTAATGGGTGAAAAGCTGCCAAATTTAAAAAATAGTCCTTTATCAAAAAAAAAAAAAAAAAAAAAAAAAAAAAAAATTTTGGGGGGATTTTTTTTTAAGTTTACCATCTTTCCTTACATCTCCCAGCAGAAGCATGCATGGGATAGACATACGGCTCCTGAATCTAAGACGAGACCAACGACTGATTAAGGTTTGAGTCTTTACAGCAGGAGAAACGGGCAACTAGACGGGGGCCGGATAGGGCCGATCTGCCGGCAAGTTCTAGGTTTCTATTTAAACCATTGGCAGAGTTTCCTTGCGCCGACAGATTTCAGTCAGACATGGCCACGGAAACTTTTCTTTTCACTAAATTCTTAGCGGGGGGAAAAGTTCTGCACCTGCCTGCGGTCAACCCTGGTCAGTGGAAAACATCTTTCTTCAAAAAAAATACTTATAGACTTAAAAGTCTAAAAGATGCCTAAAATCTGCTAAATGGGTGCAGAAAAAATAAAATAAAAAAAGAACAAAAATAGAAAAAGGAGTTTTTCCTTACAAGCTTCGTAGGGTTAGGAAGAGGCAACAAGCACGATTAGTTATAAAATAAAGTGCAAGACCGTTGGGGGCTTTTGGGGGCCAGCTAGATGTACCTGTGTAAAATGCTGGCTTACTTCCCGTGATAAGGAACTCATAGAACTAGATCGAGAAAGCTACGGCAAAAACAAACAAAAAAAACACACACACAAAAAAATAAAAGATGGACATGCGCGTCACTGTCTCGTGCCGGACAATCCTCAAAACATTCAAAATAAATTACACAGCAAAATAGATAAAAAAAAAAATCAAAATATTAATAAAAAACCTCCAAACGGGTTTAAAGAAACGCCATCACGCAAAGTAAATAAAAATGGGGTAAAATACGGCGGTTTATGAATGCTTTTGCATTATTAGATTATTTAGAATCATTCGTGGGTAAAAGATATCAAGCTGGGGACAAATTTCTGTAGGGAATTCATCGGGGGGGGGGCGTTTAAAGGGCCGGTACCCCAAGCGAAGGCATTAATGAAGATGGTGCGAGTTACATGATGCGCGTTAGGACTAGCGGTGATCGGGGGGACGTCTGTCGCCCGGGACGATGCCTCTTACCTCTCCTGGTGGGCTCTCCTCGTTGGAACCTGTGACATCAGCTCCCGGGGGGAAGGAAGCTGTATTCGAAAGCTGCAAACAGAAGAGTCATTTCAAATATTTAAAGGGAACTTCAGAGCTTTCAGCATACGAAGGACAGGTTTATTCCAAATCTGGAGAAATCAGTAGAAGAGAAGGCCATTATCTAAAAGGAGAGGGTGGTAGATAAGTGGAACAGACTCCCAGCAGAAGAAGTAGAGGCTAATACAGTGAGCGGATATAAACATGTATAGGGTAGGAATATGGCTCCTGGATTTAAGATGACCAAGATGATTAAGGTTTGAGTGTTTACAGCAGGAAAAATGGGCGATGGGGGCCGATCTGCAGGCGAATCCTATCATCCTATAACAATGTATTAATTAAAAAGTTATACATTTTGCTTTCAGTGTAATTGTTGTGATATCTGTAGCATTGTTTATCATATCCATACCTGTGACTGGGCATCGTAGCCAGTTGGCTCGCCAGGTTGCGCAGTTTCAGCGCCGCTGGCTTCCATCGGCTGCTCCGGCTCAGGAACTACGAAGAAGGAAAAAAACGCAAGAAATCAAATCTTATCCAGACTGGAGCATCACTGTTTCACTAGAACACCACGCGACGATCTCCCAACATGCTACGCGATCCATTAACCCCGTCTGTGCGTTAGACTCGGCCCGCTTCGGGGTCATCCGTACCTGCGTTTGGAACAAACAGATTGGCGGGCATCGGCATCGGGGCCAGAGGGGCAAACAGATCGGCGGGTGGCGGGACAGGGTTGGAGGTTCTGCTTCCACTTGGGTTTAAGACATCAACATAGCGACCCCTTGCTCCTGCTACAAGAGAAAAAGGCAGAATTTACCAAGCCAGCACTGTGTGTGTGTGTATATATATATTATATTAATTATATTTATATATTAATGCTGCAGAGCTTCCACAATGCCAGGGTAAGAAAAGAATGCAAGTGTGCGTAAAACTGAGAAAAACGAATGAAAAATAATGGTAGCATACATTAAATCTGTGCTAGAGGCAAGAACCATCTGAAAAGCCTTCGTAATACCCAGTAATAGTTACCTGCTCGGATGGAGAACATGTTGACGGAGGGGTTGGGTGGACCGCCCGGGCCAGGGGGAATGTTCTGGGGTCTTTTAGGCATAGTGGACGGGGGAGGTGGCGGAGGCTTGTTCTAGAGGGAGAAAAAAAATGAAATCTCTCTCTATATTCTGCATGTTTAAATAGCCACACAAACCCGGACCACCCAGAGAATTTCACACGGCCTTCTGGGTGCAAACGTTAGACGCAGAAGGTAAAAATCACTCACCTCTTCCCCATCGGGTTCGTCCATGTTAACCCAGCGCTGCTTCTTTTCATCCCACACGATCTGTGAAAACACAGAGGAAACGTCACTATATACGAGAGTATCCTGTGCCGCATAATACAAGCTGCACCGGTTCCATCCAACACAGCCAGACAACTGCTATCAGGTCTGTGGTATGGATACAGAATATATATATATATACACACACACACACAAACATATATATACACACATACATATATATATATATACACACACATACACTACAGAAGGGAACTGGAAGGCGATACACAGCTCTGACTGCCGGGTACATTGAGGATTAGATCGCCGGTCCTCGCGGTGACATATCACGGCTATAGTGGGACACAGAGCCCGACCGCAGCCGAGAGACATTAAACATTTCCCCGTTCCAGTGTCTGGAAAGCCAAGCAGGTCCTTACAGATTTATTCTTGTCATCTGGAAGGTGGGCCTCGCTCTTGCCTTTTCCCATCAGCCAGCCGATTTTCAGGGGAAACCAACTTTTACCACCCTAGAAAAAAAAAAAAAAAGAAAAAACCCAATGAAGCAACAGTGAGATTGGGTTAAACATGCAAATAACTTAAAAGAAAGGAAGAGAATATGTGCAAGTTTCTAAAAGTGAATAAAAAAAATTAGCACATTTTGGTGAAAGAGTATCTACTCAATAAATAATCTACATATATTACAGTATATAGGACCCCCACATCCAAGACCGCCTACGTAATGCATCCAGACCGGGCATAATGAGTACGTACCCCTTGAGACGTCGTGTGGGATTTAGATTCCTTTTTGGGTTCCTGTCTGTCTACTTCAGGGATGGATGGAGGGGGTGGCGATGGCTGCATCCCAACCGAACTTCTTCTTCCCGACCCTATGGAGTGGGTGGAAGATTCGGAGGTTGTTCGTGTCCTCCGCTACAAAAAAAAGAACACAAGACAGACGCCGTTAACAAGAAACGTCCAAACAATCTAGATGTAGAATAACCTAGAAACAAAAAAAACATATTTTACGTTGCCTGCACCCAGTTACCCTGCGTGTTTTTGGCAGGGAACGTACCATGTGTAATGACGACTGAGAGACCGTTCTGGATCGCTGACCCGGAGCCTGCTAGGACACAATGGAAATCGTGAATTAGTCAAGCAGCTGTTTCAGGGGGTCAAGACTAAAATACTGCGATTGCATTATATAAAAAAACAAAAAAACATACATACCATTTTAGCCATTTCTCCGTAAAAATCGAATCCCGAGTCATGAACCATTTTGGTAGGCGACCCCTGGGGAATCATCTGAACTCCTAAATTAAATAAGCGTAAATAGATATGTTTTCTCCTTAATACTTGCAACAAATGAGAAATGAATGGTAGCCGAGGCTACCAATGTAGTAGCCAACTTACCGGGATCTTGGCTCCACTGCTCCTGGGGAGGATATTCTATGGGTTGTGGGGTAGGAGGCATTAAAGGACTGGTCACAGGCGCCGTGTAGGCAGGTGGCTGCTTGTCGCTGTAGGGAACAAAACCCTGTCCACTGACTGGAGGGGGGAAAGCAGATGCAGGGGCAACAGACTGTGGGGTACCTGGATACGAGGGTTCGCTGCCCACAGGAGGTTGGTAAGTAAAAGGTGGATTTTCAGGACCTACAGAAGAAAAACCCCATTACTACAGAACTTTATTATAATCATAACACAAACGCCCCAACCAATAAGACCCTCAATACCCGAATATCTGTAACAACCGAATACTAAACAGATACATTGCTCAATATCAGAGTTTCTTACCCGGTGTCGCCAGCTGAACGCTCTGAACTTCTGGCATCATGCTGGGCAGAAACGTTGCCAGTAATGGATTATCTGTATGGACGGGCGCATCGTGAGGGGCCGCCATGCCGTCGGTTTGGCTGACGTGGTCCATCTCGGAGCTCGGCGTGCTGCAGGCGTACTGCTGAGGGGTGCTCCTGCCAGTGTTGTACACAACAGTCCCTTGCTAGAATTGAACATCGGATTGGAGTTGGATTGTTAACAAATACACTAGGTCCTTAAACCTAATTAAGCTAAAATGTCTCCACGCGTGGACGTCAGAGGATGTGGTTTCCAACCAGCCACGTATGTTACCTTCATCTGCATGTCCAGGTGGCGGAGACGCAGTAGCCAGGACGGCTCGATAAACATTTCCTGCTCCGGTTTCTCCTTCAACTGAGGGTCAAAGAATCTCAGATGAGAGGACACCTGTCAGTCAGGAAACACAGGGTTAATGGACAGGTAAAAGCCATTATCCAACATAATCTGCCCTTTTCTCCAGCTGTTGTAAGACCTTATTTCATCAAAAACCCACATTTTAGAAGAATATGTTTTTTTTTGGGGTGGGGTGGGATGTGTGCAGAATGCAGAAGACATCTAGATGAGGTTTTACCTCGAGCAGCTGGCTGACAAGCACCGGGGAGTAATAAGACGGGTGTTTCAGAACGGTCTTGGCAATCACTTCGCAGTAATGAAACGCCTGAGCGGAGAGACCGTTCTCGGCCAGCCGGCAAGCGTAGACGAATTTGAAAACCTGAAGAAAAAAAGAAAAAGCCAAACAGTTGTTACTAAATCTGCCATTCTAATAACGAGAGCAGAAGTAGGCATGTCGTCCAGCCCAAGCATTTCTCCCTTTTGTTTTTCCGATATAGCCAAGAGTTTGACAGAGAGAATGAAAGCGCACTTACTTGAATATTAGGAAGCGAGATGGTTTGGGTACCCAGAGACTGCGCATATTCATAAGCCTCGGTTCGCTGGATCGCTTCGTTGGTAGCAAACTTTGTAAAAGGCAAGCTAATGGAAGAAAACAATCCAATAAATGCCAATAGGGATCATGTGTGGTGCATACAGAAGATTAAAACATTTTTGGGGGGTTCTTACCTGTGGTTGGAGCCGATAAGGACTAACTTTGTAGTTTTCTTTGTGTAGAACCCAAAGCCAACCTGAGCCATTAAGTAACAGAAATGAGCAGCTTCCAGCAGACCGCGAGAAGCTGAAGAGGACACAAAAAAACGGAGAGAAAAAGACAGAATAAACATTTGTTACATTTGGAAATCATCGTAAATAATGGCAATGTTGCAATAAGGTGGAAATGTTGCTCATGTACCCAATGTGTCTCCCATAGTAGTCATAGTCCTCGTCGGTACATCTAAGTTATTGGTAATGTTAGAAAGCACCATTGCAAGATGAGGCCTCCAATCTCCCCATTTCTCATCTCCGCAGGACTGCAACAACGAAAAAGGGATTCTCTTATAGACCAAATGTTTTTTTTAAAAATTTAGCACATAAAAAACAAAATTTTAAGCTTTTATATAAAACCACACAAGCATCGCCTTCATTTCTTATCCAAGCTGTTCATTTTGAGTCTTACATTGGCTGCCGCTGGCATCCGTCCAGACAAGAGCTGATAAACCGTCTGTAGGGGATCATTAATTGGGAGGCTGTTGGCAAACCTAGATGTAAAAACAGAAAACACACATTACGAGTAATCGGGTAAGTAAAATTACAAATTCAGCCCACAGCTCCACCGTTGAGATATCTGAACGCTCAACATGTAGCAAAGCTTTCCCTATCTGCCCAACAACCCCTACATACAGGAGGCTGATTTGCCCGGTGGGCAACATTGGCACCAAGTTCTTGCCACGAACAAACCTACCATGACACCCAACGGTTCAGCTAAGGCACCCAAAATGCAGCAGGTAAAACGCAACATATCCCCCCCCCCGATCATCAGCAGCTTTAAAGCATACGGTCAACCCGACAAAGTCATGATATACCTTTGGACACCACATCAAAGGCATACAGATTAGTTAAAAAGGGGGACGCTTAACACGGGCCATTATAAACAAAGTTAATGATACATAGTTAATTGTCAACCAAATAACATTAATGCATGGAGAAGCATCTGTGTTGTCACCTGGTCATAACTCGCGAGTGCGTCCGGCTGTCCATTTTGCTGGCGAGAAGCAATGCGTGACCCCACAGGCCGTGTTTCATGGCCGTTTCCAAGGCGTCCTGTGAAGGAGTGAAACGTCTGGTATTAGAAGAGACACCAAGCGAGACGGCTGAGCTCGGAAGGGGTCATGTTCCAAAACATTAAACATTTAGAACTTGGAATGAAGTTGAATGAAACTAAGGAGGACTGAGCACAAAGCTGAGGGGTGACCTCAAACAGATGAAAGGGCAGCAGCCAGAGATTTGTCTCTATGGTTAGGAGGATCACCTTTTTACGTCCAAACAGCAGCAGTTCCCTGAACCTCTCTGTCTCTTTCTCCAGCATCCTGCCCTCGTTCGGTAACATATCCGCGAGGAACGAGAGCTGAGCGGCACCCGATTCTTCTTCTTGTTCCACAGCCTCGTTGGTGAAATCGATCAGGTTGGCCTCGTCTGGAGATTTCCCCGGAAGCCAAACAGTTTTGTGCTCTCGTAAGAGGAGCTCAGCTATATCAGTCCCTACAACGGTCTACGAACAACAAAAAAAAAAGACAAACATATTTACATATGAACCACAATTCGGAAGACTTATTTGGTCATGCGGAATAACCCATCAGCTGGATGGAGAGACTACAGGGGGAAGGGGTTTAAATGACAAAACCTTCCAGACATAAACTGCAATCCTAATTACCCCGTTTTGCCTGCACAGAAGAACGACGAAGTCCCAGAGCAGTCGTGCCGATTCCTGGTCCAACAAACTCTCGTTCTGCGAACATTCTTTGGCTTTATTTTGGGCAAAATTGATGACGTCAACTTTATGAGTTTCATCCCTGCAAGGAGAAAGAGCAACATGGAATGGCTAGAGGCTTTCTTCTTCATGACTTGGACCTTTAGTAGCGGATTTCATAAAGTGTTACTGTGCTTTATGATAAACCAAAAACGTACTTCACCAAAGGACCAGGGAATGACCTCAGCTGCTCCCGTTCAACACTGTTCTGCATAATGACCTGCAGAATAATCATAATTAAATTGTATTTAGCGGTAATAAATGTAAATATACTTTTCTTAACATGCAAAAGAAAAATAAATAAATAAGGGTTTTCTGCCTACACAGAACGGACAGTATCTGCAGGGGTTTAAAGAGGAACAGAAGCCCCAAATATCACACGAACCCCGGAGAACAGTAGCTTTTAATTCAACGGTAGAATTACGTTACCTCCATGGTATGGATCTCAACTAAAGTTGGTTGTCCGTCCGAAGGTAGGTTAGGGAGTACTTTAATGAGGGAACCCCCAGGACCAAACCTGGCGCAAACATGGGGGCTACCAAACTTCTCTGGGGTCACCGGCCGTGAAGGAACTAGAAGGAAACACATCATGTAGCATCAAAAAGGTTGTTTCCGAACAGCCACAACAAAAACCTACAAACAAAATTAAAAGAACTCTACCTATTTCTCCGTAAGCATAACCCCCAGCACTGTATACAGTAATAAACCCCCTTATCTGCAGACCTGGAGGTTGCCATTGTTGTCAGTCATGTGATATTTTGGGTGACTTTCCCGGCTCAAACACCACATTGATCTGACGCTTTATGGCAATGCTAATTAAGTCAATTTCTCCATAGACTTTCATTAATCAGAGTGTTTGGTTGGGTGATTAAAACCGAGCCATTCTATTGTTCCCCACAGGCAGTTTGATAATGAGTCGGGGGGGGTTTAGTAGATCGGGGCTCAGATAAAAGAGTGAGAACAAATGGCCGATATGCAGGTGCCTAAAAACATTACGGGGCAAAAACTACAACTATTTCCAAAAAGAATACAGCATATTATTTTTGAAAACCTATTTTGAACGTCATAATAGTAATAAAAAAATGGTGCGAGTTCCACTGATATTGGTAGCGAGATACACGGGCCTGAAATCTGGAAACCGTGCTACAGATCTCACAAGTCTTACAATTATCCGCACAACAATGAAGAAAAAGGAGATTACCTTGTTCTACCGGCTGCCATTCCGTGCTGGTCTGGTACCCGTACGGATATGTGTCCAGCGACTGCTGGTTGGTATAATCATTCGGATACACCCCATAGGGGTATTCAGTAGGCAGTGGATTCTGGGGATCGTATGCGTTGGCAGTGAGGTCATGCTGGCTTTTGTAAATCTGGCTCTGAAATGAGAAATCGTTGTTAGCGATAGGTTCCGGTCCTGCTCTTTAAGTCACATCTGAAATGATTACAACACTCACGTGTTGCGAGTGGGAGCTGAAGCTGCTCCGTCGGCTGTGAGCGCTGCGTCCGCTGTGCAGGCTACGCGCTGAATGCTCGCTGTGTACGCTGCGACGGTCAAAGTCATCTTTGGCGAGGTCTCTTTGGGGCTCATTTTCTTCATCAAAGCCACCAACGTAACGAGGGTCATATTGCCAACGGTCTTCATACACATCATATCTGTTTAAAGACAACCGTGTTTTATGTAAGGGAGACGACAGACTTACATTATAGGTGCTCAAGGACCATGGGAGCCTCTTAACTACCAAAGGCTGGAGGCATCTACCATGGTTCTCAAGAAGAAACACACAACAATTGAGTAGGAGGACAGGTCTGCAACTACCCAATTTCTACCAAACCAATTACGACCCGCTAAGTCCCAACCAATGGCATATCTGAGGCGTGTAAAGGATTACCTTTCCCACAGCCCAAAAATATAAGAATGCTTTTTTTAAAACAACTTGTCCTGGGATACCTGCTGGTGTAGGCATATGGGGCTTTTCTTTGGTATGGGTCCTCCTGGCTTCTGTACATGTAACTCCAGTAATTGCTCCTGGGGTCTCTATATCCTGGATCGTACGCTCCGGGATAGCGGTCCCAACGGGCAGGGTCTGCTTAAACATGAACAGGGAAGCAAGTCATTTCACCATGCAAGGAAGAACCGAGTGTCCTGCCTCGAGACACCCCAATATCACTCAGAAGACTGCTCCTTGTCAGAATTCATTTTGGAGGAGACACAGTCACGCGTAAATACATCTAGAACCACCCCATAAAGATTCACAAAGGGACACGGCTGTACCTCCATATTCATACTGGCTTTGGTAGTAGTCCGGATAGTAACTGTTGGGCGCACTCCATTCTCCCTTAGCACTGTACCCCTGTCTGTAGGAGGAACACAAACACATTTAAAAGGACGACTTCAGATCCAGCACAAAAACCTTTCCTTATCAAACACAAGCATTCTCAAAACATCTGTACTACTCATAATATTTAGGCAAATATCTGTAGGTCTGTTTAATATTACTGCTAAATCCTGACCCCCAAATGGATGAACTTAAAA
>VKOC01006972.1:0-12185 GCA_009364415.1 Spea multiplicata
ATTGGACAAAAAGAACGTAATTGTTATAACAATACTAGTGTCATCTAGGAACAACAAGGTAACTTAAAAAATATCCGTTTGATACCCCTCAGATCTGTAGTCCTAGCATAACTGTGAATCATTTCCCACTCCTCTTTATCGGCTGTCTTTTGAATTCTATTACTTGACGTCCCCTAGGCATTTGTGGAATAATGCCTACCCACATAAGAAAAAGGCAATTTCATCAAGGAAAGCATTTAATTTATTTTCATTTTACCATCCCTGTAATTAAGTCTTCAAACTGTACTCAGTGATGAACCTACGAAACAGGATGAAGAAAAAGTATCTAATTGGCATGAAATGCAATTACAAACGAATTGTTTTAAGTATAACTGCCAGTTCTTTTTTGGGGGGGGAATGGTTAAAATAGCATTGGAGCAGTAGTCTTTTCAGTACTATTTTAACATGTATTTTATTTTAGTCATGCAAGGAAAACCACAAAACACCAACGCTTTCATGGAGCGTCCATGGTGGCTACCTGGAGATTGAAGAACCAAAGCAGACATCCCTCTGTCAGGTTGTAAAGTAAAAATAACAACATATGAAAAAGGGAAATACAGACAATGTCAGACAATAACAGATAAAAAATATATGAATGTAAAAATTAGAGGGTGAGACTTTGTGGTCACACGGGAATTTACACTGACTCAGCAACTACATTTTAGCATATGCCATTAAAATGCATATAATGTTCTAAATCTGTTAGATATGATTCATACACAGTTACTTTCCTTTGGGATTTCTTTCCAGATTATGTTACATTCATACGCAGCTTCTCCTGTCCAGGGGACTTGGCTGTGTTAGCTGTTCATATGGACAGGGATAGGGATAGTTAGACATTACTGAGTTAGTAGTTAGAAGGGGCTGGACAGGACGTGGAAGAAGAATAGATGTTAGGCTGTTTAGCGTTTCCCTGCCTGGAGATTGACCATACTACACCGGAGCCCCTTAGAACCCTTTCTTCACCTAGAGCCTCTAAATTAAATATCACAAATAAATATTTCTTAAATTGTATAACTATATTATAAGTGGTGAAAAATTCAATTTGCATGAAATAAAATAAAAATCCTGGGGTTACTGGGTTTTCCTCTCTTTCTTCTGCCTTTGCTTTTACTTCTAGTCTCTTTGTTCTTATCTTATCGTCTCTCTCTCTTTCTTTTCTCTTCTCTCTCTGTTCTGTCTAGTCTCCTTTTTTTCTCATCTCTCATTTTCCTTCTATCCTTTCACCCTTCTCTCTCTCTCTTTCCTCCCATCCTTTCTTTTTCCTCTTTTGTTTCTTCCCTCACTTGTTTCTCAGTCTCTTCTCTGTTATCTTTCCTTTCATCCTCTCTTTCTTTTTCTCTCTTCTTTCCTTTCTGTCTACTAAACTAACATTTTAGCCATCACAGGTTAAAACACGCCCATGACGGCGGCAGCGTTGATTGGATCAATGATCTTGTTCCTAATTGACCCAATAACAAAAGAAATTATCATGCAGGGGCCCGTGTCTAGACATCTCTGTGCCAGCAGGGCCAGTTTAAGCAGTAAATGGCCAAGAGCAGTTACCTAGCCATAGTGCAGTCCTCGGATGCCCAGCATGAATTAAAGGAGCTGAAACTGCAACTCTCCTGGCAGCTCCAACCTTAGTGAATAAACCCCAGAAGATTATATAAAATATAGCTAGTGGTGCACACGCTACACTAACCAAGAGGTTAGTGGGATAAGAGAGAGGGGTGACATTCATTTTGTTTGGGGTCCTGGTGGTGTCATTCGGCTTCTGTATGACTGCACCCTTGGGCTATGCTGTAGACCCCTGAGTGTGGTGTAGATAAGGTGCCAAGCACAGCACAGGAGCTGTTATATAGAAAGGCTATATTAGAGAAGCACAGGCCACCACTCGATCACCTGATATGAGGACCCTGTCTCATGGAGGACTTGGAAGTTGGTCTGTGAGGCCAAATATGTTACTGAGGGTGATGTGCGTGATTTGCTCATATATTTAAGTGTGCAACAGGCTGGCAGAAAGTTATATTTGTGCAGACCTGTGTATAACCATAATTGTGTTTTGTGGTAGCTTCACCTACCTCATCTATGACTTGCTTTCCACGCTTTCCTCACCGACTTAAGGATAACCACACTATTTGGTTCAAGACCCTACCCCTTCCTTACTGAGGTATTTTGGGTGTTCTCCCCATCTATGTTTCACATATTTTTAGTTAGTTATGAAGTTCCTGGATCTTAGGAGTTGTATATAAACTTCTCTAGTGATGAAAAAAGTTTAGGAGGTATTCTAATATCTTAGCCAGACACACAATGTAAACCCAAGCATTAACTAACCTGATGTCTGGACAGCTATTATTTCTTACTGATGCCATATACACTGGTTATCTGAACCTTTGTGAAAATACTAATTTATAGAGAGGATAATGGTTGTATCCTAAGCTACTTTGTTTCTTTAATGTTTCATGTACAATTCCCAAGAACCTAAAGGTCTGATAAAGGTTTTTTATGAAGACTCTCCTATAATATATAGAGTAGAATATCACAAACATTATCAATACACAATACTTTAAACATCCCGGGTTTTTGCAGATGCTGGCCACAAGTACTCCATGGCAGCTATTTTTTTACAGACCTGTCTTGGATTGTTTGTTTTGTAATGTCTATTCTCGGACGAACACATGTTGTGTACTTTCCCTCAAATAAACCACACACACTTTATTGAGTTTTAAATATATAGGAATACATTTTTACTTCCTGGAGTAAGATACAGATTTCCTTTGAGGGCAACTATATCCTTTTTTCTCTTCTAAAAATAGTGTTTAAATGTTGTGTTTCTTACATTCCATGTGGTGTCTCCCAAACTGGGTGATTTCAGGACAACGTGAAATTTGGAAAATGTATCCAAAGACTTACATTTTCTGTATGCCATGAGGCAGTCAGAATGGAAATGTTGACATTTTGTTGAACAATTGTTTTGGTAATGCCTCTATTTTGAACATTGTGGAAAAAAACCAAAACTGAAGTATATTAGTACTTTATTTCCTGGCCATCATTATGTACCTAATTCCTTTATTTTGCAAATCATCGAAACAATAGATACAAATTACCTATATATAGGTAATGTATCATTCTGCAAGCCATAAACCAGTCCCAGTGAAATTATAGAATATATTGTTGCATTAAAGTTTGTAATGCAGTTTACTATATGCTTTGGTACGAACAAATCCACCTGTTGGGATTTAATTTCATTTAAGTCTATATTAAACGTTGGTTTTCTTCTTATTATTATTACATTATACTGTTTGTGTTTATTTAGTTTCAATAGTTACATTGTTATTATATTATCATAGTTTCCGCTACTCCTGTCGATTTCGATAGGGACTCGGCTCCCATTGGCTAGAATGGGAGTGTAACTGAGCATGTGCAGACAACATCCATACCATCCATTGGTTTCAGATAGATGAGTTAAATGAGACAGAAGTGTTATTTTCTCACTCCGATAACTTAAGGTAAATGCATTGGAGCCCACAGACTCCTGTATGCATTTTATATGAAAACAAGGCTGGACCTATAAATATTACACACGGAAATTATATATCTAGATAAAAATAACCATAGTTACAAACAACAAAAACTGTCTAACCATAGTTAGTCTACTACTAATAACTAATCACACATGACATAGAGGAAGAACTAATCACCTAATATATTATTTTACAGACTAGATGGGCAAAATGCTTCTTATGTGCTGTTGAATTCTACCGCTTCACAGTAGTCTTTGTATCCCTTGGATATGTCTTTTAATGATATTGTACAATATCCATTTGTCAAAGTGACACTTTCAAATGACATGTGTGCTATTTTGAATCTGGAACCAAAAGTTTATTTCTAGTTATCCAGCCCAGGGGACGCATAAACAAATTTGATGGAAAAATGAGCTTCTGTCAAACATAAACTATGCAAAGTATATGGGAAATATATTAAAAGTCCGAAACCATGTGAATACACGTGAATAAGTGTATCTGTAAAAATGGAGCAAATGCGAGTGATTTAAGACATAAAAAAAGGAAGTTATTTTTTCACTTTGGCTTTTATTCACTAAAGGGAAAGATGGCATAAGAGTTGTGGTTTTAACTCCCTCCAACGTTTCTCCACCAAAAAAAGTGCTGAACTGATGCCTAACCCAGTGTGTGGATAAATCTAACTGATTTAATTATGCATTACGCAGGTTGTAAGCTCCTCTTGCAGCAGACGTTCACTAAAGTGGAACCTTCACAAAGTATAGGGAAGTCAAGACGTTTAATGCAAAGTCTAATGCAAACTTTGCTGTCATCTCAACCGTTAGTAAATGGGCACCAATACATGGGAAAGTGTTGGTTTGAAGTGTTGTATCACAAGAACTGATAAACATCTAAGTGCTGAGATCTAGCCAGATGACCCCCATAAACACTTGCAACATCACAAAACCTTGTCATAGCAAATACTACTTATTATTCAAATATCATTCCAAAAATATGGTTTCTATGTATGGTTTTACAACAATTTTGAACAAAAAATACTGCAGGATTTTTGTTATTACCATAAAAAATGATGGAAACAGGGAAGCCTACATGGGCCAGTTGGTTCTTTTCTGCTGTCGCTATGTATATATCTAGATTAATGCAAGAATGTTGTTACTTTACAAAACTTTTTATGAACGTTGTTTTTTTAATGTTTGTTATTTACGTTTTAATGTGTGACTAGGGTGTTCATATTTTTTCCTTAAACGTACCCAAATCTTGCCATTTGGACTGTTTTTCACCCACTCACCATTTTCTACTAGTGTCTTGTTTAATGCCCCTTTCACAATGTCTTTGTGCCTCTGTTTATTGCTTATGTCCCAAGTTGCCTAGACTGACCCGTAAATAATTACTTCTGCGGAAAGAATAGCATTGTTACTTACTGAAATACGGTCAAGGAAATAATTATTGATTTAGCTAAACAGTATACTTGTCACAAAAAAAAACCCTTTCATTAAAGATGCAACTTCCATATTTAAAACAGCCATCTTTAAAGTGCAGTAGGATTACCACCCCGGATATCTACGCTAAGCCTTTGCACTGCCCCGGGGAGGGGGGGGGCAATTTTTTGTGGTCCACGATATCTTTAAAGCTCCTTTGGGAATAAAGAGACAGCACCATTTTGTCTAAACGGCACTGAACAGTTTGCCTGCTGAAGATACTTTTCAATTAGGAAGGCAGTGTTTAGTTTTACGTCTTATAAGTGAATAGTTAAGGTGACATTGTATCGAGATTTATTGCCGAAACCCAATACCAAATGGGATTTTTTTAATATGAATGTATTATTCAAATTTAACGCATTTGTCAACGGAGTAAAAAAAGACATGACTGCATTAAAGAACGTATAAAAGTTGATAAAAAGGCTACTATGTGAATAATAATATTGTACGCTATGAAGGATCTGTCACAATATAAATTATAACACACATGGAAAAGATTTCCCATTGAAGGCAATATTTCTTTCTCACAGAAAGGCTGCCCTCATTCACTGAAATAAACGGAAGTTCAGAAAGGTTGGTAAAACAAAATACCCCATTTTAACACTGTACAGAACAAAGTGTATTATGTTGCCAATTACCCTTTACTGAAAATGACTAAATATGGCCAGAGTAAGACTTATGGTTACTGTGTAACTTCCCCATCTAAATCTCTTATGAGTGCATTTATGTTATTCCATTTAAGTAGTGCATTTAAAAATTATGGTATGTTATTTTTTTAGCAATCCAGCAATTTACTAATTTATTATTATTCATGGAGTCTGATTTTAATCTGGAGAATGCATGAATACATATATATGTATATAAACAGTTGACCCACGATGTTCTTTCGAGCTAGGTAGTCTCAAATAGTTTCCCATAAGAAATGTTTATTGCTTTAATAGAATATTAATGTGAAAAATGCAGTATTTAGAAGTCTAAATTAATCCATTATTTCTTCACTTGACTTCAGCATACAGTCCTCTGGTCCCATCTGGTTAATATACCTACAAATTTATAGGTAAGTATTTATACAGAAAACAAGCATACCCAGTGAATACCATCCAAAAAACACCTCTAAACCAACTAAAGCATAAATATTGGGGATTCCGGGGTGGCCATATATTGCTTAGCCCACCACTTCATCAAAATACCCCAAGTTTGGCGAGTCCTATGTAATTTCAGCTATATTTATCTTAGATAAATAAAATATCCTGATACTAATTATGAAATAGTGACAATAAGATATTAGCAACACGAATACACAAAAAAGCCGGATAATCATCGTCATTGAGGCTCATTAACTGATGCCAGTCTTGGAAGTGTGCGTCCCGTTTTGTGTAAATGTCTGAACACAGCGTACAAACGGCACCCACTGAAATAAATAACTTCAGGATGTTAAAAAACGTTCCCAATTATATCATTTTTAATACTTAGTGATCTATTTTTTGCAAAGAGATGCATTTTACAGAGACTCAAAGTGTTCATACAGTGTTTTTGATGTGGCGTATTACTCATTGGTTAGGCGCTATTTATTAAATGATGGGTTGTTTTTTTTAAATAATAATATTTCTTAGAACTGGCATTGCTATTATAGTGAGTTGGCTTTGAGGAACATCTGAGAACTTAATTTTTTGTTATGGGTGACTCCTTAAACTATATAATGTAGGTACATTGGGTTGGCCACACAAACTGATCAAATATGTCAGTAGGAGATGCACCCAGAATGTATAGTATAACAATAATTATCAAACCTTTGGGTTAATCTGGAAGTAATAGAATATATATGCTGATATCTTGCCGAAAAGTAACCATGTACACTATAGATCCCCACTACATATGGTCTATACGAAGATGGGTGAGCCAGCCAGCAAGCGTCGGCGTAGAGTCAGACCTTGGCTCAGCGATCCATGGGGAAGCAAATTGTTTATGTGTGTTTTTTAGAAATAAAGACTGTTTATAATCGCTCTACTAACCACTTCTTTGTTTTTGTTTAAATTGTTTGTATTCTTCATCATTGTCTATATATCTCCCTTAGTTTCACAAACATCCTGCTAAAGTACTTTTCAATATTAAAGTGGCTGGAACAGAAGAGTTTACTTGGTCATATTTAATTTGTCCCAAACTAGGCCCCATGTTTTGGCCCACGTTCCAGAGGGAGATTGGCCAGACAAAGAATTTGGTCTGTATTTCAGGTCTGTATTCCAAAGATCTGTCCAGACTTTTTTCAGTGTTTAAGAATATAACCTGTTTTAGCATTTAACAGTCATTTTACTGTGTTTTCTTTGTGAGATTATTAATATATTTCTTTATATTTATATGCATTTATATCAGGTCTTAGAGGCAGATCCACTAACTCCAGAGTTTGATGAAAAAGTTGAACATTTAAGCTTGATGGGTCCAACTACAGCGGAATACTCTTGACTAATGAACAGTCAATATGGGGGTAATTGTCTTAAAATTAACTCATTGGTTTAAAGGAACACTCCAGCCTGTAACGTAACAACCAGGGTGGCAGGGGTCGCCACTGCCGCCCCTCCCCCATTAAAACTGCTCTTGCAGCAGGCCCTTGGTGCTCTTGTGCTCGCTTTTAGGTAACACAACCCCATTGCCTTCTTGCCAAGTCATGACCTCTACACCTTACTCTGTGAATGCTGATCTATTAACCAGTATCATTAATGTCTATGGACTATCATCTTTGAGTCCAAGACAGAATTATCCATTTTTGCACGGATATTATATTATGTACATTATTTTAATGCTTTACCAGAGATGGTGATTGGATAGTTTGTCATCCAATGCAACGTTAGTACTTGCAACAATTTTGAAAATCATAAAAAAAATTACATATGGTTGAAATTTAACCCAGAAACTGTATACTTAAGCAGTTTTAAGTAAACCTGACATTGCTCCAAAGTGAACAATAACAAAGGTATTTTGGGGGATACAATCATGATGAGAATCACAAAACAAATATTAAATTATAGAAACAATTTGATAAAATTAATAGCTACATCATAAAAAATCTAGATTTATTCATTTTTAACATTCTTTCTTAATATAATTTTATAGACATTACTGAGAGAAGCATTTTTTGTCAGCCGAAAAGTTTTATTAAATGCTTACAGTGAGACTTCTAACTTCCGCTCTCAACATTTGTTGCTTTATTTAACAATAGTTTTCCTTACCTAAATTTTATCTAAAGTTCATCACTTTTTCAAATGTTTTAACATTTTAAAATGTTGGTACAAAGTGCAGATGTAATGAGATGTGGATGTAGATGTGGAATAGTCAGCAGGAACATTCGATTGGTTTCCATGATGATTATTCCACATTTAGAACTTTGCCCCATAACTGTGCTTTATATATAAGGTCAAGTGTATACTATTTGAGAATACATCGCTAGAGAAGTGATTTACATGTATGGCTTGGTACTTGGTTCTTGGTTTAATACTCAGCTTGCCAAGTTTCCTGTAATCTTTAAAACACCTATATTTAACCCCTTTATAACTAAGGTTTTTAAGGTATTTAACATACATTTGTTAAACCTTGATTTACATTTTTGCTGTTCCCACAAATTATACATTGTTTTTTTTCAGGACAAGCAGGGAATTCTATTGAAACCATAGAGATATATATACCATTTGATGGTTATTAGGACTAAAATGTAATAATGTGTGTTAAAATTGAAAAAAATGTTTTTTTTTGCAATTTTGCTTAGGATTTCTTCTAACGTACTACTGCTGAACAATGCCCAATTTATATTCAGCAACATTTTCAATACTTCTGGGTTTAAGGGACTTGGGCATACTGAAGGGTTTCTTTTAATTATATTCTATTTCTGGTTGTAGGAGGAGGGTAGAATAAAGCAGTACAAATATTACAACGAGAAAAAATCTTTGTTCATTTCATTACGTAATCAAATTTGAAATCATATGTTCAAACAAAAATCGAAATATAATTTAAAAAGGGAATTACTCTTTTTTTGGTGCTGGAGAAATTGCCAATATGTATACATAGTAAGGCAAGGAGAGAGAACTGTGCCTTTTTCTTTCTCAAGAATAATCTTTTCTTCTGGAAAATGAAACAGTTTGAGAAATTTATTTCACATATTTACATCTGGCTTGTTGATATTTACACTGTTCTGGAAAATATATCTTGCATTTAGTTAACTAGCCTTTTTCATATTCAAGCTTATTGGTATTTTTGTGAAATTCAGAAAAAAACTACTCAACAAAGCCAATTTTCTTTTTTGAAAGACTATTCAGTATGTGTAAAGCAGTAAATTGCTACAGATTGACACGAGTGTCTGGATTTGAAAATATCCTTTAACATATTTACTTATCCAAGAGGAAAAGAGAAAAAAGAAGTTGAGGCTGTGAACATGTCCTGCTGTTGTGAAATACCAAGAGATTTAATTGCGTGTCTGGTGGTATGAGTTTAATCGTTTTTTTCAAAGATATCTACAAGATATGAATGTTCGCAGGATGTTTATAGCTGAGATAAGGCCTGGAAGAAATCCTATTCCACTTTGGGACCTAACAAAAGTAAAGATTTAGAATTAAGTATCACTTTCTCTTAACTATACAGGAACAAGTAACCAAAGGTCAAAAGGGCAAACTGCAACATGGTAGGCCTCTTATCTGAGACATAAACATGACCAGAGTGCCTTTTGACCAAATTAACTCTCTCAGATCTGAGGCATGTTAGCATTCCTATGGTACTTAATCATGCCAAATGTACTTCTCCTCTGACAGAGAACGGAGCACATGGGGGATGGGACGGCAGGGAGTTCCAGAAAAGCCCTCCATAATGGGCACGGGTTATCAGTTTTACTGTAATGAAGGAATCACTCAGTGAGAGCAATGAAATGGGAAGCTGGTGACATTTTACACAATGCTAACCAGTGATCATTACGTGATTAAGATAAGATCCATCATGGACTGTTAATTTTTCATTAACAGCTCTCATGAAAAATTCTTAAAAGGGAACTCCGGCCAAATGGTTTCAACCTTTAACTACCGTCCTTTTGCTGTACTCAAAATGTTTGTGTATTCGCTTCAAAATACATGATGAGCAGTATGTTTGTAATGAATTATCCTGTTTCCAGTGAGTAGTCACCTACTCATGATCCGTTGGTCTATAAGCCAAGGCAAACTCTCATGACTATTTGGAGATCAACATACGGCGCAGGGTACTACCTCTGGAATCACGACAACTCACCTCCATCTCAACATAGCTGACATACATTTAAACCATGAATGTCTCAAATTTTCCGCCAATTTAAACAATAATTTGTATTTTGTTTAGACACTTCTTTTTTTTTTACTTCAAGTAGAACCATTACTGAAAAAGATGTAGAAACTTGATGGGCAGAAATAATAATCCAAATGATATGATCAATATGTTAATATTGCTGCTCCTTGTTGGGCTTCCAGTACATAGAAACTATATACATGTGTATGTTGTTTTTAACTTATATCACCATTACATGGGTTTTTCGTTGGTGTACTGAAACTCAAAATATACCATTTGGGGAAAAAAAGAGACAGATCCACTTTAAGTACATTTCTTATTTTTCAATTTCCCCTAAAGACCTCCTCTTTAAGGGAGCACATCTGGTTAAGCTTTTTAACCTCTTCATCACTGCGTAATGTATTGCAGTGTAGCTGGCATTCAAAAACAAAACATGTAGCCTACGTGTAACATTTTCTTTCGGCTTAGTGACCCCAGGGAAGTAGACGGTGTTCTGGAAATGCTATCAAAGTTTTTTTTTTACATGCCATTTATCTCCTTCTCTTTGTTCATCAAGCAGGTTGCCCACTGTGAAACATGTGAGTACTACAGTTACATTGATTTTACTTGGCCACCAGCCATGTGTCCTTAGATCCTGTCCTTACTGTGGGTGGTAATGGTTGGCTGCACCTGATCAATGGGAAATCCCAAGATGATAAAGGAAAGTGAAAGAGTGCGCACACTTCTTTTAGTCAAAACAAAATACTTGTTATGTGCGGTGCTCCAGCAGAGTAGGGAATCTTGTCTGTGAAGGCATGCACAGGCATACCGAACATGAATTTTAAGCGAACAGCCACTATATACCGTGTGATGCTTTTATTTTAAAGCTATTAAGCTCAATTAAATTTATTTATAGTGTTATTTCACTATTTTATTAACAATCTTGCTTGTATATTGACCTAAATATCTGACCTTCATCCAATGCTTTCTTCTCTAGAGGCAGGGATGAGGATTGGGAGCTGTTTACACCACCTGGCACAGTGACTCCTTAGTCTACAAAATTGGCTCCTTAGCTGTAAAGCTAAAACAGGGGTTCTGCAGAGCGTCTGAAACAGGAACATTACGCCACTTGGGGAGACTAGTCGAGCTGCTAGATAACCCAGAAAGTTACAATTCTGTCCAAAATGACACACTATTCATTTAAGAACACACTATTATATCTATATTCACTTTTGTTTCAATTAACCATACTATTCCTTTAGATTGTAAGCGCTCAAGTGGGGTCCTCAAAAGACCGCCATACCTGACTGTAACCTTGAATAAAAAGAACCATAAGGCTAGATGGCAGCCATACGGGCAGAGTTGTGATGTATCTGTATGTATTAATGTGTATTTGTTATGTATGTGTTAACTGCCCCCACTTAAATTGTACAGTGCTGTGTAATTTGTTGGCACTTAATAAAAAATAATAATAAAGAAATTGATATTAAAAAAATAACTTATTACCATTTGTAGTGCTTATAGGTGGAGTTCTGATTAATTTTAATTATGTCAAATTTGGCTCCAGTTATAATTTCTCAGGGACTTCATAACTACCATGTGACAGAAAGGTTCCCCCACAGCTAATAGATTGTATTTGCAGCAGGCTCACACCTGTTAGGTAGGCCTCATTTTACACATTTGTATTATTTGAGCCTGGGACTAGCTTAGCGCACCGACATTTTTCTTTTCCCTGCTTTGTGTGCCCACTATGTAGGAGGTGAGAGTAGGTTCTCACCCTATTGAAAGTGTGCCTTGACGTGGCGGGTGAGCTTAATTATGCTTTGGCCAATTCATATAACCAAAACCTCTCATTTATATTATGTGTATATATTTGTAGCCAACTTTATTAGGG
>VKOC01006973.1:0-43329 GCA_009364415.1 Spea multiplicata
GCTCGGTGGACAGTTACTCGGTGGACAGCTGAAGGTAGAGCTCGGTGGACAGTTGAAGGTAGAGCTCAGTGGACAGTTGAAGGTAGAGCTCGGTGGACAGTTGGATAGAGCGGCAAAATCAGTACTGTCCCGTGCAAAACTAGCTGGCTTCCCTGCCATATGTAAGTTGACTTTTAATGATTGTGTGTTGTTTTAGCACTGTTCGATCGCTGGGGATATTGAATGGAGCACAGCTCTTCAGTCTCAAAAAGGAGGAGTTTAAGGAAGTGAGTCCTGAAGAAGGAGCCAGAGTATACAGCCAAGTGATGGTGCAGAAATCCCTTCTTGAGGTAACACTCCCATCATCTATATATCAAAAACCTGATTTAGAGAGATTAAAGGGGATTTACCATAAAACAAATGCTTTGTGTGAATGTGGCCCATTTAGTGCTCCTGGTGTCCTAAATTCATCCAATCGGATTAATCCGGGAAGTTGCCAAATAAACGAATACCATATGTAAAAAAAAAAATCTTTAGATACCTTTCATGAAGCTGTTCACTTCCTACCTTTAATAAGTGGAACATAGAATATATGAAAATGTCTTAAACATTCAGATTAAATAGTACGCTGATCAAAAAATTGGCTGAAATGTTGGATTTCAGGGAATATTGTGTTACAACTTTTATACGTAGTTTGATTACTAAAAATGTAAATAGAAAATTAAAAATTATTTGATTTTGTTGATATTCTGTTGCATATTAAATCAAAGACACCTGGAACATTTTTTTGTTAGGAAAGAATTGTTAAAAAAAAAAAAAAACTCCTAACTAACTCCCGATATACACGTTTTCTCTTTACGTATTTCATAGGACTCTAAAAAAATTTCAGAACTCGAGGCCGTGATGGAGAGACAGAAGAAAAAGGTGGACAGCGAAATGGAAAGGGACAGCCTCTGAGGATACGGAACGATCCGTCTGGCCCCTTGAACTTTTAATAGACTGTATTTAACTCACTCCAAAGAATAAATATATTTTATATAAATAAGAATATATATAAATAAATATGTACTTAATTAAGCATAAGCCAGATCCAATGACCTCCACTGGAGATGAATTATCGGAAGCGCGAGGAAAACGTTGGCTGTTGGACGTTTTCAAGATGATCTAAACATTGACTTGGCAACTGAAGGCTATTTGCAAATCATTCATGAAATATGGCTCGCCCCAGGACTACGCGCTCAAGATTCCCTATCGCCGGGTGTCCTCCTCTCCTCCGCTCAGCGAAATGGGATGGTTTGGTTGCAATTACAGTGTTTTATGGGCTTATGACCAATCAAAAAAAATCCATACTCGTTGTAGCCTCTGGCATCAATGAAATGTATTTCTGTATGTTTTGCCGCTAATCGATAGTCTCCTTGAAGGCACGGAGGAAACTGAATATTACTCCATTTTTGGGGCTCTATTTTTTTATACATTACTGGGTGAGAATAAGTCGGTTCCGTAAACCGTATATATCTCATGCTACGAATCGTTACGCGGGGCAGCAGTAATCCAGATGCAGTCAGACTTTTCTGCAACGTCTTGGTATTCATCAACAAAACCCCACGCAAGTCAATGGGGGCGGCTCTGTGGATGAAATTTAATGGGGAAACTAAGGATACATCTGTCTGTGTCAAGCTACTGGAAATACTACATGGTGTGAAAAGGTGTGATTTGTGCATTATGTAGAGAACAAAATAACGAAATATTACATTTTTAGGGGTTTGGGTTTTTTTTAAAGACAAATCGGGTCTGCAACAGAACGATGAGTTGAAGCATTGAACTAATATGCATTATGAAGGACCAACGAGGGCAAATTTATCCTGAATGTACGGCCGTGGGGTCATAATCAAAGTTATGCTTATTGACAATTGAGGATTGGGTCGGGGCTGTTATTGTGTCTCAAGCCAATATAAAAGGAAAGTGTCCAAATGTCTTACCTCTATAGTTTATATATTCTGTGAACACTGTTATTGCCGTATTTTTCGTTTGTATTTAAATGTCTATCTGCCTCTGTATTTAAATGCTTGAAACAAATTAAAGGCTCGGATACTGAGCTGCACATTCTCTCTCTCTCTCTCGTTTGGATGGGAAAGCGATAATCGTTGAAGCAAATAACTAAATAATAAAACAAATGGCTCACAGGATCAGGGATCTGCTCTGAAACGGATCACTGGCTGTCAGAGGATCATGGGAGTTGGTGTTCGATTATAGTCTAGGTCCATGGGTTATCTGTTTTGTTATTGATATGTGCCGGTGTGAATGCCATTTATGCGCATTATGTGAAACATTCATCCACTCTTAGGGCATTTAGTTGTAGGTGGATGAATGAATGGCGAATGATCCATAGTTTAGGGATGAGAATCCGACTCCAGACCTCCAGGGACTGACACCGCTGGTTTTCAGGATGATCTAACTCGCTGCTCTCTGATCCAACATGTTAATTGTTTAATTACTGATTGATTGGGAATGCAGATACTCAGGGAGTAGCATGGATCTCAAGGACTGAACAGAGGACCTAAAACATTCAACAGCAGAGGTAGCTCTCCAACTATGACGCTGGAGCAACTATGTTCAAGCAGCTACATCTTGGTACCTTTTGTTACAAGCTAGCTGGAGAGCAACCCAGGTCTCAAAGATGGCGCAATGAAAAACCAAACGAAATCTCATGATTCCCATTAACATTATGTTGGTATGTGTCACCATCTAACTATTATTATAATCCACATTTAACCTTTTATATTGTTTTCAGTTAGTTGAATTATTATTATATATATATGTGGATTTATTGTCAGTGTCAATATAATTTTAATGCATTTAGAGGACTACTAAGGGGAGAGATGTAGATCCTTCGCAAATAGGAATTAGGACTTCACGAGCGGCTTAACTGAAAATAAGATTTTTCCATCATTTTTTTTTTAACCCTGTTTTGTCTGTGCTTTAACAAACTATGATGTGGCTTCAGGCTTGTTGGGGGACACAGAGGTCCTTTACACATTAACATTGATTCAGTAGGTTGAGATTTTATATCACAGAAGATAGATTTATTTTACATTTAAAAGACCACCCCTCGTTTCTCTATTTCCATTTTGTTGGTTTTTTACGATTTCTACAAGATAATAAAAAAAAAAGTTTGATACATACAAACACATAAATACAATAACCAGCATCAAGCTTGGCGGAAAACCTATTGTCATTCAACTTCTCCAAAGAATAAACATACGTTATACTTCTAAAGCTATCGGACTATACGGCAGAGGCAGCTACGGTACAAGTTAAAAAGTAAACTCATCTTGGTTAATCATTCCACAGTTTCGGCCTCAAAAAAAGTTCCTTGGTTGATGACTGTAAAAAATGGCATTTATTGACCCACGAGTTGCATTGGCTCAATGTTACATAGATCCACATAACTGAAATACTGAAAATGATATAATTCTAGCCTAAATGTACTATATACACACTCACAGTATAACACAACCTGAAATGATTCCGACAATTTTGGGTCAACAACCCACACTCTACATTACAATGGTAAAAAAAAACCAAAAGTCTTATAGTATATAGTTCTATTTGTAATGTCAGTTGTCAACCAATCAAATTGACAGTACGAGATTTAACCCAATAATAATCAGGAAAAGAATCTTAGCTGGCCCTGCATAATGCATAGTTAAATATGCACTGGATCTCCCAGCTCAGCCCATTATGCAGTAGATGCTTACTGGAGATGGCCTTGGAGTAGATGCATCTTTCTTGGGGGATGATGGGAATTTTAGTTCATCCGCTGTTAAAGAGACGGGGGGTGTAAAACATATCAGCCTGTCTTAAAAGCGCTGATGGCATTCCATTACGAGCCGGTAGAGAAATAACTATATTGTAGTAATGACCATGTATAACATATATGCTAATAAGTCATTGTTTAGAAGCTGGAAATGCCATGGACAATCCTTTGGGGGGGTTTCACGCCGTGATGTAGAAGTGCTAAATGTGAATCACCTGAGTGCCCAAGGGGTGAGTAGTAGGTTCACATCTGCCAGTCGCTCAAAGGGATGACAAGCATAAGTATTAAAAACGATAAAACTAAACCATAGTGATTTTTTTAGACTCTTTGGTAAGAATTGTATTTAAATTTGAGCCTTTGAGACAAAAAGGCGATTAACAAAGAGGCTGAGAGAAGACTCCTGATTTCTGCCACAGAGCTTCCACTCCAATTACCACCGGCATTTCTATTTTACAATATAATCCCCACCATAAAAAAAAACAATGACTCAACTTTTATGGGGCAAGTATCTGTAGTAAATAAGCAAGGCGGCCCCTAGGTGTCCCCATTGTTCTAAAGACATTAAAATGTACTTAAAAAATACATCCTGCCGTGCGAGGTACGAGTAATTTCCCTTCTCTGATGTACCCGCTACTGTAAGGGTTAAATACTGCAAATGGTAACACTTATCAAATACCCTAAAGTAATAATAACCCACATGGAGAGATCTTTAAATGTTATGTTCTTGTTTTTTGCGTTATAGGTGCCGCTGACCACCAGGTTCGAGCGACACGGGCAGACGTCTAGGACTACAAGGAAGAGACGGGTACCGGCAGCCACATCTGTAAGTAAACATTTTTAAAATGGTCTAGGATTAGCTGTTCTCTGGTTTTTATTATAACCGCGCTGCAGCTATAGGCTGTGAAGAACCCAATGAATACTACGTGGTGAAATGAGGTCCATCGTGGATTTTTTGCATAGGGATCCATCACACTTGAGGATCCTGGAAGCAGGTTGCCCGAGATGTTGGTTCCAGTCGCCCTGACCACCTGGGAATATTTACATACGTGGTGAAAGGCACTCGTCTCATTTAAGCTTGTGTTTCACGTTTGCAAAGGTGCGAAATGGGTCAACCCATCCTTGGTTGAGAACTTGTGAAAGGTTCTAGAGCAAGAGTGGCCAACCTGTGAATCAGCAGCTGTTTCTGGACTGTACCTCCTACCACCATCAACCATGACTTTGATGGGACCTACAGTCCAGGAACAGCTGCAGATGGGAGGTTAGGGCGGCCCTGTTCTAGAACACAAAATGTTGGCTTCAACTTGGCGAGGCTTTGATAAGAAGCAGAAAACGAATATCCAGATGTTTGGCTGCGGTCTGCATTCAGGCTACAGTCCCCGACAGTCCAGATATCCTCTAGGAGTAACGCGCAAGTTTGTTGTAGTTTTGGTCCAGGTTTCTACACAGACACATCGACAACGTCATGACAAAGAGCTGCAAAGAAAGAAGGATGCATTAGACTTCAGAAGAC
Source organism: Spea multiplicata (assembly GCA_009364415.1). NCBI lineage: Eukaryota > Metazoa > Chordata > Amphibia > Anura > Pelobatidae > Spea > Spea multiplicata. The sequence goes on from VKOC01006973.1 coordinate 5,307, forward strand.
ACAAACCGTGATCATAGAGGACTTTGTTACCTAATCTAAATGGAATTCTGCTTTAGTTTAACAAAGGATGAGCAATGCACCACTTGGCCAGCAAATAGTTAATCTTTCTTACCGCTGATGTTCCTGGCAGTGTTATAGCTAAAGAATCTAGATAATAAGACTCCATATAACTGTCAACTACGTCTAAAACCAATAGAGGCAAAAAGTTTAGTTTGGCCCCAATGGTATTTTATTAAACACTCAGTTGTAGTCGTGTCTTATGTCTCCATTAACTCTTTCTAGTTTCGTTGATCCACATTCAGTCTGGTCCGGGGTGTTAGAAGTAGGCTCTTTTTTTTAAGCCATGCTAATCACTCATTTCTGGAGCATGTAAAGACCTGGCATTCTTCTAGAGGTTTGGCTACATCTCGACACCCTGTTGGCTCATGATCCGAAAACCTGACTTCTCTGCAAAATCCCTGAAATTAAGGTACTTGGAACCTGAGAGTGAAAATAAATATAAAAAAAAAAATACTGCAGCCCGTCGGCGTGTCTGTTTAAGTTAAGAGCAAACCCCCCTGATCATCTCTGATCTTATTAGTTTATTAGTAAACCCCCGCATAAAAATGAAAACTTAGATTTAAAAGGCGAGGTTGTGCGAGGTTAACATTGTGTTAACAAGGCGTCTGTAATCATGGATTTCCCTGTAAAATGTAGAAACTTTTAACTATGACTATTTTTAAACTTTCGGGGGTTTTCTGCTAATATCGGTTCCCCACAGCCTCTCATACTTTGTATTTTTTCCGTTTCTTCGCTTCATATGTTTAATTATTTACATTTTCTCTGGCTTTCTGCTTGGTCGGGTTCTCTTTTTTACGCGTTAAGACCAGATAGGGTAATAAGTTCATTGTATACGGCCAGACCCAGCGAGAGCTCGGATTCCATAAACTAAAACTGGACTGTATGCGGAACTGTTAAAGGGGCATTAAACCTTTTTTGATCTCGAGAAAACGATTGCACAAAAAGGTTTGCAGCATCACCTGCTTTAAAGTATGGCTTAAAAACCCCCCCGTTTGCCTCCGTTGCTTACTTCTGCCTGCAATCTGTTCTCGGGTATTAACTGTACAAGCCGGTCTCAGACAGAACAGAAGCCGACCGGAGGCACAATGCTTTTTGGACACAGTTGGCTCCTGTACTGTCCTCAATGGACCGAAAAAAGGGTCTTCGCGATACACTTTTTATATATATATAATATATAATATAATATATATAATTTCTCATGTTTATAGAATAATTACCTAGCATGTCGGTGGATATATTACAATTTTTCAATGTTTTCCCTGTACATATATATATATAATTAGTTTTTTATTATTTTTTTTAATTCATCTTCATATCGCTTTCATGTGTGGTTTTTTTTGTTGTAAACTTTCATTATCTGGAAAGAGTTGGATTAGCCTCAATCATGGCCACGAATACATCCCCAGCATATCTAATAGGAAACATCTGGCTTCGCGTTTTGCGTTCGCTGCATTCATTCAAGGCCCTAACGTCCATTTGTGCTCAGCTAAAGGCATGGTTGTGATTAATGATGTCAGCGTCACTGACATCACTGACACGTGGACACGGATGTTCTAACGCGTGTCAAGGCAAGCTATTTCAAAACAGCACATATTATTCAGGGGTGTTTGGCTGAGGCGAATGAATGGGGAATAGACCTGGTTTCATATTGTTAAGCATCAAAAGAGCCTAAATCAGGCTTATGGATACACATCAAGGTGGCAGAGAGTTAACTTTCTATGTTGTCGGACATGTTGCGTCTTACAATTACAATTCTGCGGTGCCATAAAAACAGTAATGACATAAAATTCGACGATTAAGCGTTACCCAGAGGCTGTATATCTGGTTATGTGCGTCTGACATTGTGAATGGCACTTTAATCTGCACACGTATGAATGCCGTTACCTTGCCAGTACTCCGAATAGAAATCTCTGTAGGCCACAGACAGCAGGGATAGAGACATGACATTAGCACGTTATTCAGTAAACAAAATACATATATCAACGTGGTTCTTTGACGTTAGCTATGCATTATACGGGGCCCAGAGAGATGACGAGCTGCTGGAGGAGCACAGACTTCCATCCCTTGCTCTCTTGCCCCAGCCATGACCTGATATCAGCAGTACACCGTGCAGCCACTAGAGGTCACACAACACATAGTTGTGCCAGAAGGGGTAACAATCCAGCTCTCACCCCGTCCATCACAGCGAGGGGAAGTGCAGGGGGTGCTACCCTAGGTCAGGCGTCCATCGCTGAATATTCACCCAAGGACAACTCCGTCCATCTTGCGTGATGAGCATGTCCATATAAGCCCCCCATCCTGAAACTGCCCTGCTTATACCCAGCAGCTGCCCAGTGTTCAGCTTTAACACATATAATATATATATATATTTAGCTGTCTATCAGATATAGAACTCCACACAGCAAGAACACAAGGAGGACAGCAACACACAGAAGGATGCGATCGACGAGCAGATAAAGATGGCGGCTATGTGTAGATATACTATATGGTGACAATATCATTGTGCTCACCTTTTCATAAAGAGACTCGTTAAAAGTAAAAGGAAAATATTAAATCCCAACAAAGTAGAAGTCCTGGTAGGCCAATGTTTTTGGGGAAACCATGCAGCGGCTAACAAGAAAGTATTTACTTTAAGTTAAGAACATTAAAAAAGATAAAACATTCCAAAAATTTGTCTTTGGGCCTAAACCTCAGTGCTCTATATAGTAATAAACACCCGTCTACAGTAATGACCCCCAGGGCTGTATACAGTAATAACCCCCAGGGCTGTATACAGTAATAACCCCCCCCCCCCCCGGCACTGTATAGAGTTATGTCAGTCGGCATTAACAAAAACCTGTTTTTATCCCATTTTATTCCAATAAACTCTCTTTATCTGCAGACCTGGAGGCCGCCATCGTTCCCCTGTTGCATTTTGCGAACATATGCACGAGTTGGACGTATTCGTTAATATGTATCAAATACGTGCAACTCGTGCAATTCTTTTTTTTAACCTAATTTAACCTCTTGCTTGAACAGCATGTCGTCGAACAACTGTTTTCATTGCAACATGCATTACGCGCCTGCGTTTTATGGAATTAACCCCCCCCCCCGGACTCCTCATTGTCTAACCGCTGCATTTTAGGATCACCCAAAGTATGCCGAGTGTGCAAAGGTTAAAGGTCAGAAAAGTCTCTCTCTCTCTCCATTCCGCCTTGACGGTTAATAACACTACACAGACTTTTAACCCAAGCGACTTTGCTACAAACCACATGAGATACTGGCAAGAAAATACAAAAGGGGAACTGAAAGGAGACCAGAACAAAAGTTAAGAGAGGGGCACGCGGCGGGCAGGCTTGTTGAGGGAACAGAAACAGCAGAGAGGTCTGACATTGATGTCCTCAGGATTTTTTTATATTGGGCTTTTAAACGTAGCATGTGTATCCCACGAGGCTCTTCTTCCTTAAGCATAGTCAGATAAAATGCCTGAAACCGGCAATGAAAGCCTTTTTGGGGGGCATAGGTGTCTCACCTATGCCCCCCAAAAAGATTTCCATTGCTTTTAAGGAGGACATCTGTGTGAATAGCCAGAACGTGGTGGGAACTGATCAGGATTGGGCATATATTCCGAGATGCCCATTCCCCTCGGTAATAGTGGGTAGACACCTTGGTTACCTTACTGGATATCTTCCTATGAAGGTTGTTTTGCTGCATAGGTTGTCCTAATTGTACAGTTGTGTAAAGTTCAGCACACACAGCAACACACAGAGCCAAACCACAACACAAGTGATAAAACCTGACGGGGAAGAAGAGTATGTCATCCGAGGAACTTCTATTTAATTTCCTCTCCAGAGCCAGGACCAGCACCTGCCCTATGAGCTGGAGCAACTGAGACGCAAATATACAAAGTCATAACTGGGGGTAACAAAAGGAAATATTCTATATAGAATGTTTTTTTCATACCAATATACTTCACAATATCAGTAATTTATTAGAAAATAGTCTTGTATACTTTGGTAGGTTTTGATCTTTTATGAAGAGGTGATGGTCAAATGTGTATTTGCAGCAGTTAATGAAATATTGGCCAAGTAATGACTTGGAATTGGACAACTGACATGATGGGAAAAAATTAAAAGCACTCACCTCTAACAAAGCGATTCCTATGCACACCCCAACAATACTGATGATGTTGTCTGAAATGAAGTTCTGAATGGTGTTCATGCAGCCCTAATGTAGAGAAATTGAAGAAAACTGATGATAATGTATATATATTACACCAAAAATCTGTGTTAATCATGCCACTGGTGAAAGCCTTTCCAGATAAGAAGCCTCCAAGGTGTTGAAGAACATCTACTCTACTGGAGCATAGCTTGCTTAATACCAATGACTGGTTGATCATCATTGACGTTGTACCTCCATGACACCTTTTAGAAGTCCCTGTACCATCTTCTTCTTTTGCAATCCTCTTACACATTATACAGTGACTCTGTGTCACTTATTGCTTTTGGGATACCATAAGCCCCACTTTTTAAAGTGCCAATCCTCTTCTTCTCAGTCCAACTCCCTCCATCCCAGGGAATAAGACAAACATGTAGCAGATGTTGAACACACGCATGTCCATCACATTTTGGGTCCACCACACAAATATTTTGTGTATAAATGTGATCTCATTACCATGACAAAATAATGGAATGTTCCTGGTGAAGAAGACCACATGTTGTACCCTGCTCCCACATTCCCTACTCCCACATTTACTTCCAGCAAAGTGCCTTAAGATGACCTTCCTCACCAGAACAGATAAAAGCTCACCATCTCGTACACCGGCCATTTATCCGTGCTAGCAGTGCAGAACCCACTCTTGGGATCGCTGTCGACGGCTGAGAAGTTAGCGCTGCCACTTGCATCGCTAAGAAAAGCGGAGGTGTTTCTGCAGGAGCAGGGATACAGGTTAACGGATGAGTTCTTGGAAATCTTCTGATTCTTCATCCAGTCTTCAGGGGCATACCAGCCACAACACTCCAGCTGTAAAGACCAAGTAGGACTTTGTTAGGTCAGAGATTACAGGCAACGCATCGGCAGAGACCATTCATATAAACTACTTTACTGCAGCTGACCTATGGACCATACTATTCGTCTTTTGCTTTACATATAATGAGAAAAATGCATATTATTGTTTAGGACCCCCTTTAGGACACCTATAGTATCTTTTTTAACATACATTGAGAGGCAAGAGTTTTGAAAAGATAAAAACACAAAAAAGGACCACAGGAAACATCTTTAACCAGTAAAAAGCTAATTTCTTTACTGATTCTATGAGTTTCTATATATTTGTCTGCAGTGTGCTGTGAAATCCCCTCTGCCTCTCGTTAGTCTTCAGTTTCCGAACGTCATAAGAGGAGTACTGATTCTCAGTATCTCGCTACCTAAAAACAGGTGTCTTTTTCATTCACAGGTCTAAAAAGAGTAGAGTAGAATAGTTGAACAAACCTTGATAGTCTGAGATCCTGAAACATGAGGGACATTTGGAAACTCAAGGACATATCTAGCCTTTCTCCACCTTTACTAGGTCAACTGTTCTGGAATCGGCTCAAGCTCTTAGGTGATGATTCTGATTTAGGAACCTGGTGAACTGGATAGAAATCCCAGTGGCGATTGCTACAAGCAGCCATGGTTAACAGCTAAAGCTTGAAGCTCACTGAATAGACATCATAACCACCGTTGCTGAAGGAGAATCGCTGTAAAGCAACACGTTCTGTACATCCTACTAATTCCCCGCAAGCGAGTATTTCTATTACAAAGCACACAAAGGTCTACTCAAGAAGAGCTGTCATTACTCAAGAACAGTTGACATTTTGTAGGCTTCTTTAACCGGTTGGCAGAGCTACAAAATTCTAAGACGTTAACACTATTGCACACACACAATACACCGAGAGCTCTCACAAGTGGAGGAAAGCTTGCTAAAACCTCAGTCTGATTTAATTTAAATCCCCAATGACTTAAATATGCTGCATGGAGATGAACAAGGGGTGGCATGCACCCTCGAAATGTGGTCACCCTGATTGTGGTCTCCAAGCAGCAGAATAAGCTGCTTATATGGTTAGCTCCATCATACATAACACAGATGATCATTTTTCTTCCTATCTCATCCTTCTTTGTCCAGGACAACCCATACTCAACAAGACCGCTGCTACAGGGACATCAGCTAGCTACTCACTATCTAAAGTTACCCTTGGTCCAGATCCTCAATGAGCACAAACAGATTACCTGCTGCTGAGCAAAGTCCCAATTTTCATCCATATCTGTTTGGTTTGCATTTATTCCATAATTCTTTATAATATCTTCAACAAACGTCCCGAAAGTAGATTTCAACTAAAAACAGATCGCATTTGATGTTAGTGATATCACACAGTAGGCCGCATGTTCAACACATGTCAAAAGCGAACTAACACACTAGAGATTGAGAAATCAAGGCCATAACTACATTCTCTTATGGCAGGTAGGAAGCCATACTGTGCGCATGGCAGCAGATGCAGGCCTGGAGCTTCAGCTTCATCAGCTCCTGTGTTCATCTGGCTTTGATATTAAGGACCAACGCCAGTGAGCTTCTCCTGCAAGAAGGTCTTGGTTAGCCCAGTATAGTGAATGGTTAACTGAGATGTCTTAAATGTCATCTCATTGGCTGAATTATGCATTTAACTCCCCCTTTACTGCAGGAGAAGCTGATGAGTTGAAACTGCAACTCTCCTGCAAACTCCCTCTTTAGTGAACAACCCCCAAACTGTTTTTTAGCAGCCTCGATAAATTGTTTGGAATGTTTGCAATAGCGAGGGGATGACAGCTGCACAAAAACTTTAATTCTCAGGTCAAGATCAGAGAGGATTATTTGGAATTCTCACTCTCATCATTATATAATTTTGTTAATTAAATGTAACTACAGCCATTTGAGAAGAGTTAAAATGCTCAGATAATTGGTTGCCCATCTATAAGTATAATGGAACAGGAGTATTAAGCCGATGTTATTTAAAATGATGTGGAAAGTTTTTAGTGGGTGGTTGGAATGCCTTCTTATTGTGTTATGATCGTCAGAATATGCCGTCTATTAGCATAACGATAATTTTAATAGAATGTTAATAATTTTGAACCATGAAGTCCACAACAAAGATGAAAATCTACCACTCTATAACATTTAAAGGGTCCCAAATTTGATGCACATTTTGGGAAGTTTCCAGGATGGGCCACCTGGGGCTCTTCCTCTTTTGGAGGAGTGGCTTTGGGTTGAGGCGGGGCTAACTCCAGGCAGCCTTCAATGGGCTCCGAGTACGAAGGGGAGTGGGCGGGGAGCGATCGCGGCCAAATGCTGTTCCCTTGTCCAGAGAAGTAGCTCGGAGACTCGGGGAAGCAGAGCTTTACCCGAAGACTCAGAGCCAAACCCGGAGAGTTCAGATTATATGCAATTTACTGACAAATTTACAATGTGAAAATAAAATGTAGCCAACTACTAAAGTGGAAGAGGACAATGTTTCTACTCTGTTTCAAGAAATTCTGTCCCGTCTCCTGCTTATGTTAATACCAATGTGATCAATGTAATGAAATGCGTAGACTCTTGGAGTGAAGGGAGTACCAACAGATTAGATTTATACGTAATATTTAAATGTGAGAATTACAATTGCTTCTTTATGTGATGAGACAATAATGTCCATGATGGGCACCTATATTCAGATCTCCAAGCTAAAGATCTCCATTGTTCTTAAAGCTTAATATATTATTCATATCAGCTAACATGGAAATATTGGCTATAACACTCTTGGGTTGTTGCCTCACCCTCCAGGATCACAAAGTATTTGTAGTTTGAACTTACGCTGTTTCTCTGCGTGTACGCCAGCACTCCAACGGTGATCTGAGCAGCAAAGAGCAGCAGAAGGAATGCAAAGTACTGCAAAGACACCAAAGATAACAAACTATGGGATGGCGAGAAACAAGAAAAACATACAACAAAATACAGGGGAAGTACCAAAGGATCAAAGTTTTTAGCGTTTTTAGTCCTTTTTAACCAAATGAATGTTTAATTTAGGCTTAAATTAAGCTAAAGTCAACGTAGAGTTTAGGACCCATGAAAAAAATGGATCCTTGGAGAAAAAGGGAAAATAGGTGCCAGCAATAAAATCTTAGGAGCCATGGCTTCCAAACTTGCCATTTGTCTAACCCTTGGTACACAAGCAGACCATGAAAAGATACAGAGGTAGATAAAGAACGTTGGGCTGATTGAGGGGTAAAGAAGGCATAACTTTCTTACAAATCCCAGCAGGCATTTGATTTCCTTCAGTGATCCAAGACAACCAAGAAATCCGAGCAGCATGGTGAGGATCCCTACTCCGCAGAATACATAGGACCAAACCTTCAAAGTTGGTGAAGAGGAACCTAAAATGCGGTAAGTAAAAAGGCAGGAAAGGGTTAATCAAGTGCTGATTCACTATTTTTTTTTTGAATATGGTTTGTAAAGATTTCAGCCCTAGCCTGGAGCCATCAGAATTCTGCAAGTTGGAGCAAAGCCTCTGATTGTCCTGAAATCTTCCCCGCTTGATATTCTAAGATGTATTTTTTTTTTAATTTCATATTTCTTCCGTCAAGTTCCTGAATACCTTCTTTTACGTACCCCTGGTTACACGATTTCTATTTAAAAATTCCTAATGACACTTTGAGCAAAACATATTATGTTCTACATGACAAATACTTAGACACTGCAAATCGCTATTTTTCTTAAACTAATCCTTTCCGAGCCTTGTTTCTTGAAAAGGGCTCAGGAAAATAAAAATGAAAATAGCATGGGTGGGACCATTTAATTATGAAAAATGACATAAGTACGGGAAACAAAACCAGCAAGAGAGAAATTTTTAAAAAAAATAATAAAAAAAATAATAAAATATAAAAAAAACTCTAGTCAATTCCCTGGGGAAAAAAAAATGTGTATTTACATTTAAAAGAAATAATAGCAGGAACAGAGGTAGGTACAGTCGGCACAGACTTGAGATCATTTTTTCCCATTTATATTCTAAATCCTATATTTTTGCGGAAGACGCACCTGACATTTAAAAATAATTTAAAAAAGTAAGAAAATATGCTTAATATGCTGGCAGAGCTGGTAAAAAGTATGTAAAATTTAACACAATTTTAGTAACATAGTCATTTAGGTTGAAAAAAGACATACGGTAAGTCCATCAAGTTCCACCTTTCTAGCGATCCTTCCTGCTTTTGATCAAAAAGAAGTAGCTGATTTTTTACACAAAATGTATTTATTTAAAAATCTCAGTAAAGATTCTTTCATAGAGATGCATATAGGATGGCACAAAATTTGTAACCTAGTTCCGTGGATTTTTTTTTACCAGGCCTAACACAATGGTCAAGGTGTAAACATTTGGCCCTTCTTTTTCCTATAAAAGACTCTTAACAGTAAATCGTTCAGCTTATTATTATGGACTTTGGGATTGGGATGTCTCCATCGCCTGCTTGGTTACCGCCATCTATTGCTTCTCTTTTGGTAAATGGAGAAGGTACAAAAAGCGATGGGATGAGATGATCAGCCAAAATCATTTTGTAAACATTGACGTAAACAAAAAGAAGTAAACTTTTCTGAGCTTGGGATGATCTCACTCACCTATCATCGATGCAAAACTGCTCCGGTCAAACAAGATCCATAGTCCGAAACAAAGCAAAACGCCTCCCAAAAGCTGTCCAGAAAACAGAAAGGTCAGATTATTTGCAAATTTGTGGTATCACACTGATCACTGTACAAAAAAATAAATATACATTGTGGGGGGGTTTTATCGTAAAAAAAGATTACTACGCCAACCTTATGGAGGGAGATAAAGCAGGTAAAAATATTAACCTGGAAGTTGACCTGGAAGTTCCTATTTCATACAATATCGCTAAAAAATAGAGTTGGGTTTTCCTTTTCTTTGATACAGCGAGAGATTTTTTTTTCTATATTTTTATTTGATCTTGTCAAGAAAACAGAGAAATCACTAAACGTGAAGATACGTTATGTGGGGGGAAGTGGAAAACCAAATTTACTTACAAAGAAAAAAAGATTGAAGACAAACAGGAAATATTTTGTAACGCTCAGGCAGCCCTTGATAGCCATCCTCTTTCTTTTCCTGTTCGAAAAAAACAACAAAACATATAGAGTTAAAAAAAATTAACCGATTTTTCACTTTTTTACAACATGTAATTGGGACAGCTGTATGCTGTGAAACAGATGTGTTTTAACCCCTTAAGGAAAATGGGCGGCCCCTAAACCCATTGAAAATAATGCATTTTACATGTACGGGCTTTGTCATTAAGGGGTTAATATGGTTTTAGACCTACCTAGTGAAGTTTCGGGAACGTCATCTAAAGCCAGTAACCTTATATGTTCTAGTAGATTAAAATGAGCTACAAAATTACTTTGGAGGTTGTGTATAAAAAGTGATTTTGGTGTAAATTTTGAAAAAAAATGGTCTTATGGAGTATGGGCCGGCCTAGGCCGAGGAGGCTTTTGGCAGGTCGAAGTTGAGGGCAGCCCCTCTGCCGCGTTTAGATCACTGTAGATGTTTCGGGATGTAACAGAAAATGTAACTTTTGGGAAGCGGGAAGCTGGGCTCTGTGGCATAACCGGTATAAAAATGAGTCTTTTCTTCCACGTAGGCCTCTCGCTCCTCCGACCATTCCCAAGGACGGAACCACACTCTGTCCTTCATGTTCCGAGAAGAAGAATTGACGGAACCACACTCTGTCCTTTATGTTCCGAGAAGAAGAATTGAAGATGGTTTCTTTCCTTGGTATACATATAAGGTGGGTTTCTAATACGTATACATTTATTATTATTGGTTTTAACTCCTTGTATATATGTTTATTCAGTGAACTGCAGAATGTGGGTTTTGGGCAGAGCCGGAACTATTGCTCTTGGTGCAGGCTCCGGCATCATGTCGCCCCCTGACATCACATCTCCTTTCAGGGCATTGCTGTTGGGGGGTTAAAGTGCACCCCTAGTCTGGGTGAGCTGTCACTCTTGCCCCATAGAAGCTATGGCCCTGGATTTGGAGAGGTGATAGAATCGACCTTGTACCCCTTGAACCTTGAATGTATAGACAATTCAGCCCTACTGACCAGTACAACATTATATTATATTATATCCAATACGTCATTTCCATCCCGTAGTTCTCTCTAACCCCTTTTAATTTTTCATGTGTGTTTAAATATACCGTATTTTATATTTATTGTTGTCGTGTGGCTTTGAGTTTACTGGTATTGTTTAAACCGCATTTCATTTTTTAGTCTTAGCCCCTTCCGATAATTTCTCTTAATAAAACAAAAATGATGATCTTGTTAGATTTAGTTCCCTTTTAGTTCCCAGCAATTTCCTAACCCCCAGAAACCAGGAGGCATACAATTGAAGGTTAATAAGAGCTTTATATGTGAATAAGCGTTATATATGTGAAGCTCAAGGGCCACAATTACATTCTAGGTGACCCTAACTGCAATAGCGCATCCTACATATGTGACGACAAAACAAGGCAGGTTGAGACTGGTATTGCAGAGGGTTAATGTTTAACCTCTTCCACTTTCCATTCACTTCCATTAATGATTGACTTTATTTTTGTGTTTTGGGTCACCCCACTTACATTTGTTAATTTTCCACCAATTCTTTAATAACCCATCAATTCCATAAGACGTGTATAGGGCTGAGATAAGAACACAATACCGTCACATGGCGGTTTATGGCAGTAAAGTTTAGGAAGATGATGTCATGGTTGGCACGGTAAAAAGAACCTATGTTCCCGGCAGACTCATTCTCTGGTCTATTGGTCTTTAAAGGTGAGGTTCCACTTACAAACATTAATTGCACTCTCTAGTATGTTAAGGAATATCTTAGCTCTTCGTTCATTTTGTTACTTCCTCTGATGGTTTATTCACGTAAAATCAACATGGTAACCCTACAAACCGTTTCACTTTATAAGATGGCTCTGTTAGTGGGGTAAAAAGGGGTATTTTCAAAGCTTTGTGTGTTAAATTCTGCCAGCAATAAAATATTTTCCATTGCACATACCCAGTGCCTCGTTTGGCCATTGCGATAATCGAGGCAGCCTTTGAACACAGGATCTGAATTAACCACTGAATATCAACCACGGTAATGTAATTCACCACTTTCCTGTCCATTGACCTAGTATTTTATATATTTCTGAGATAAATCAGTCATTAGTGGTGTTACTCAGGTTGAAACATGCAAAGAGAACTTTAAGACCAAATTGCATCTCAAGGATTCCACCGGGTAAAATAACCCAAAAATCATTAGGCTCTTACATGCTATTAGATGTCTCAATAATGGCCACTGGAGAAAAATGTTTCCATCGGGTGAAATCAATGGATGGGCTATAATAGCTACTTAAAACTGCTTTTATTTTAACCTCATTTCATTCCAAGCAGGTAAGCACCCATTAGGAACATTTCAGACTCTAAAGGAGTCAAATCATTTTTGAGTCACCCACTTCATGGACCGGTTTTCCACCCTGCCTTGTCCAACACCCTCAAACACAGGTGTCCCGATTTGGACACCTGAAATGTTGTGTGCTATGTGTACATGAATGGACAAACATGTCTCTCTTAAATGTGAAGGAGAGTGAGACGGCAATGGGGTTTGGCACAAGCCCCTTCAGCGTGTATGGATGGCTGGGCTCTGGTCTTGGTGCACTAATGACATCAGCTGATGATGATGATGACCGTATTTTCCTATTACAAGTTGTTATCATGGGATTGGCATATGGCTCCAGAATTTAAGATGAGACCAATGACTGATTAAGGTTTGAGCCTTTACGGCAGGAAAAACAGGCAGAGTAGAAGGGGCCAAATGAGGCTGATCTGCCGCCATGTTTCTAAGGCATATTAACAAATGGTGTTTATCATTATATCGCTGGCCTTTTATTTTCAACTTGGGTTTATTTGCTTCATAATATATAACCGCTCATAACTAACCGTTTCACCAATAGTCAACACGCTCGCACAACTGATTCGGTATTTGGCCTTTTTTTTTTTTTCTCCTTTGGGCCTGACGTGGACTGATGATACAAGGATTAACGTAAGTCACACCTGGCCTACACCATGGGGTTTTCCAAGTAAAACTCCCTTTCTTATTGGCCGACTACCTTTCTGTCAAAACTGGGAAAAATTACTAAATATTTATAACACTATAATAAAATCTACATGGATTTATCTCCACATCACAGGAAAATAGTTTTGTCAGTTTATGGCGAGGGCCTGCAAGTGCTTGTGTTGTGTAGGGTAGAACTTTTCATTTTTAGATTTTTTTTTTTAATCTATAGGATCATAAAGTTCCCAGTATCGGTAAATACGCACATAAACGGACAGTTACATCAATCATCATCCTATTATATCCAACCCCATGAAATTAATTCTGATATTAGGGAACTTAATACAATAAATTAAATTAGGGAAATTAATACAAGGGGCAGAAAAGGCAGCTTTACCACCCTGTCCTACGGAACGATAGGCTAGTTGTTCTGCCTTATTCTACCGAACTCTGAGCATCACAACCATCACACTGGACTAAAGCAACCTGATTGTCGAGCAGACGGAGAGCTTGTGTGGAAAGGAGACATGATAAATACATGCTGTAATATAAAAGTGCCCCATTTTGGTGCTGTCATGGCATTTTATTTTACAGAAGCTAAATTTTATTCTGTCAACATAAATCATTATCACAGCTATTTTTTAAATCAGTATATTGTTTAGGAAATAATTATGTTTAAAGCCAATGGTCTGGATTACTATAGGGAAGCTGAGATTTTCTTGGCAATGGGTGGCGGGAGATGCCTCCTTTTGCCCCAGCCATCTGCCCTTCTGTGCGTGGTCTACTCTTTTCTTTTGTTATTTGCTATGGCAAATACCATTTGCCATTTTGGTGTCCAGTCAATTGATATTTGTTCGTATAGTCAGTTGGGGCTGTTTTGGAGAAAGAACACATAGCAAAGCTATGGAGGTCTCGATCCAAAATCCAGAGCTCAGTGGGAGTACGGAACACTAGAGATCGTGTTGACTTGAGATTGTTGAACTTTTGAACTCATTGGGTCGGCTTTCAATAATTGGCCTTTCATTAATATGAATGACTGCCATGTTATTGCTATACCCATTTTCTGCCTATACCCTGCCTCCAGGGAAATTATGTACATAACGCGACCATAGAGCAGATTGAAGAGGGGACGTATCTCCAGCCAGTGGAATAGCCCAACATATACCCCCGATTGAGCCAGTACTGTAAACATGAGGAGTTGGCTAACCCACTGCCATCCAAAGCTGGGATTGCAGACATGTTTGTTGTTTGTTGAACAGAGTTGTTCAATGAATTTCAGTCAATGGCAGACGCTGTAACACATTAAACAGCTATTTGACAATAACAAAGTCCATTGAGGCTTCCGACCTTGGAGTTCATTAACCTTTCTCCTCGGCACAGTTTTCTTGCTTCACAACACCATCACCTGTGTTTTATACACTGACTCGACTAATACACCGTGCATTTTTACAACCAGCGCCAGCGATTTTCACGAAGCAGGAAGTTATATATTCATCAGGCTGCTCAAGGCCTGTCGTCTGCAAATATATCTCAATGAACCATCGTCACTGCTTGCTTTGTTCTCGAGTCACAACATTAAGAGGGTTGTATACAAAACATTGTGAGCTTAATCCTATCTATTTTTTCTCATTTCACTCTAGTATTTTCAATGCTAACAGTTATATGCATAAAAATAAAGGGATGTGTATAAAAAGAACTCTATTCCATTGGCTGCTATGGTGGTAGGACTAAACTTCCCACCAGTTTCCAACCCAACATTGTAAATGTAAATGGTTTTTTAAGATAGACCCAACTTCCCAACACATCCCAATGTATGCTGGACAGTCACAGTTTTCTACTGTCCCTTTCAAGATGCCCCACTCTCCCACCTTTGTGGGGAGAGGATCTCCCCTGATCAGCAAACCTAGCTATGAAAGCAAACAGCTCCAACATGGCTTCCTAACAATGCAATGAAGCCGTGGGCCAGGATATGGTGTCCTAAGCCAGCTCAAATTCTGCTTCAATTCACAATGCTGTAACCGTGCCCCATTCGCCTGTAAACACCCTCCTTTACGAAGATGCCCCGAAACAAATATATGGTGGACACGGGCCTCTTAGAGTTTGATTTGATGTAAGACCTGTTTGGTCCATCCAGTCTTACTATTCTTCTACTTTCTGCACCTTGCTCTAAATTGCTTGTTCCTTGGCCCAATGTCAATGAAATCTATACGCAATATACATAATACACGGAAAAAAAAATCTTTGGGAATCCAGCTATGCCATACTGTGCACACAATGGGGGGATGGTAAGGGCTTGGATGGAAGGTTTTGCTTCATGATGGACCGATGGCTGTGAGCAAGAGCAAAGTTTCTAGCGAGGATCAACTTGGAGGGTCGAGGGAGAGTTTCCCTACAAGACGACCCACTTTGTACATTTGCAACGTTGGTAGCTTTGTTATACTAAGTGTTTTTTTAGTATACCAACAAAATCGGATAATGGAAAAGGGCAACCTCCGACTCCAAGTATTTACAGGCAGCAGTATGAAGTGTACGGATAATGGGAATTGCACGTCTGAAATGGCTGGTGGTTGCCTAACCCTGCACGTTGCCACAAACTTCACTGAACCGGCTTCTTGTGACATTATGTACATAAGATTAACTGGAGCTCATGAAATCGCTCGGCAGGGCTTCAACATGTTGCGTGTCACCTCTACCGTGTTCTGGTTGGATTGTAATGTGAAATACACGTAAAAAAATAATAGAACCCGTATGTGGTATGATTACAGGGGCATTTATATTAAACACTTGGAGCAATGAGGCACTAAAGTTAAAGTATTCATCAATTCTTTGTAATTGCTCATTAAAAATGATAGAACGGGATAGAACCTTGCCAATAACAATAAAAACACTTTTAACCCCTTCAAGCACAAGGGCGACATAGACACGGGCATGTTCCCTGTGGTCAGTGGTCTCTGGGTGAAGCGTTGCCCCAATGGATCCCTGGGTCACTCTTGTTTCTGTAGCCGTACCCACTCCACACCCTATTCACATCTCTCTCCTAACCCATTTAATGATATACAGGTCCAAAACCTGTCCCTCAGGAATCCGTCCTGGGATTCTCCCAGGTATGTTCAGCACTACTTGACCGTGACGTTCCATACCAGCGCAGTAGACTTTAAAGCCCACTGTTTACTTTATGCCATTGGAACATCGTTAAGGTTTAAGGGAGATAGTAGATCAATTGTCGCCAACTCCTTTAAATTCTTTTTTAGCATTCTATTTCTAGCATTTGAGTAAAATTCCATCTTGAACCTCTATTTGGGTTTGTGGCTGAGCTAAGCTAATGATTTAAGGCTGGCTGTAAGGTCCAAATTTGGATTTTTTGCATACCTTCTGTAAATCTTCATTGTGAACGTAGATACCAAACAATGTAAGCGACAGTAAACTAGACTAAAGAGCATCCAGGCTCATTAAGTTGCAGTGATGTCAAATGATGTGGGTGATCTCCTGAACAAAAGTATTCACCACCCACCCCATCCCCTCTTTAATATTCCAGGTACACAGAACATAGTTCTACAACTAACACAAAGCATTAGCTTACTTCAATAAATCTTGCGTTTCGCTTTACTTTGTGTTACAAACAGTAAATCCGCTGACAATGCCGTAATATTTCAGGTTAAGGTTATCATCTAGAACATCTGCTGAACGAATCAAGAACCTTTTTTTAGGAGAATGAACCTATTTCTTTAAGTTCCAAAGTTAGTTCCTACATGCAGGGACCATGCTTCAAAAACATTCATAAAAAGGATAAACTTCGTACTTGGATTTTGTAAGAAGTCTCCGACCCATGAAAAGGTACATAATAAAAAATGAGTCTTCCTCAAGGGTGTTCCCAGAACAGAGTCTGCCCAGAGTTGTCTCCCAGCTAATTAAGTTGTAGTGACGCCAAATGATGTGGGTGATCTTCTGTGAACAGCATTCTCACCGTAAGCATCTAACCACCTGGATATAATGTATCTGCTGGCGTGGGGCAGACAGAATGAGGACATCTCATTACGAGGCACAGGCTTTCATCTCTATGCAGGAAATTGATATCAAAGAGGTCTCTTTTCTTCGGTGGAGGTTCCTACAATCCACCGAGGGCCAAAACGACCCAGTAATCACAATGAGATCTATCAGAAGAATTATAATTTCAGTCTCCGTCAGATATTTTTACACCTGCAACTGACTTTTATGTACAGTTGCTTAAAGCGGACAAAGCCCTACAGCTTTTAGCATAATATAAATTAGGATGTGCTTTGGGTTGGAGATATTTTGGTTAATAAATCTATATTCAGTGGCAGATGGTGGCCAAACCTGTCAAACTAATTGATTTCTCAGCACCCTCTTCAACCCTGGCAGTGAGGATCTGAGAGTATCGACGCTGCCGGCACCTGTACTGTCGATGACAGGCTCTGCAAGGCTTGGACTGGCGCACCGGGCTCTGTGGGCCACTGGCCGACAGCGCTCCATGTTCAGTGTGTGGCCGCCGGCTGGATATGCCGGCAGCACAATGCATGTGCATTTTTACTACTGGACAAACCTCAGTTTTATACAAGAAAGTTAAAAAGGTTTACTGGTTCCTTATCCACACCAGATGGACGCCCATCGTTCCGGTGTAACTGATATATTTAAAAGGAATGCTCGCGGCATTTTTTTTTTTGGATTAACTAGAATGTTGATGGCATGACGGAGGCGCAGCTGGGTTTAATGAACAATGGGCAAAGGGCACACGAGTTCACGAGCGCAAAGTGTCCCTCAAACACAGCAAAAATGCAACGGAAAAAACATTTAAAAAAAAAAAAAAAAGAAAAAGTACAATTATAATGCTGCTCCAAGTTATAAAAAGCAATAATATATAAAATATATATCAGAATCACAACTTTTGTGCATAAGGTAGGAATATATGGCTCCGGCAGCCTCCCGGCTCCAGCTGCCAGGAAGTCTAGCTCTTCGGGACACGGGTGGGCTTGGTGACATCATTGGGAGGTCCCTCAGGTGTCGGTGGGAGATCTGTTGTCAGTGGGTGGTCTCCTTTGGTGTAAATAGGCCATTCTCGCAAACTACAAGTAGTTTTGATCAATTAACTTTGTAACAATAAAAGCTGTTAAGGTTACTGTTCCTCTGTAAAATTTCGGAGTACTTGAGTTACTTTCTCAATATAATTGGTGATGGTCCGTTTTTTTTAAGGATGTGCATTAGATCGTTCCCTACTGGTGGTGGCTGATACCCAAACATCGCCAACTAACAATATCTTTGGTCACGTATTGTTTGCCTCTCTCGATATTCTCATGGAATACCTTCCGGTAGACCGTAGTCACATGGACCAAAAAAAGCTTCTTGAAAGATTATTTGTTGCTTAGTTTTATTTGCCTCAACACAGTGTGGCTCTCAGTTTTCAATTTTGTATGCGTTCTGTTAATAAGACTGTTAATAAAACTGAAAGTGTTATCTAAATTATAGTCCTGCTTATTTTTTTTTAAGCTTGTATTCAGGATGTAAAAAAAAAGAAGTATAACCCCTACTTCAGGGCTATCTGAGTCATATTGGTTCTTCAGTTTCTGCTCCAGGCCTGGGGCTGACAAATTAGTGCAGAATTTAGAAGAACACAGAGCTTATTTATGAGTCAAATGTGATTTCCACAGGAGCCAAGAAAGAGATTTTGTAAAACAAAAAAACAAAGGGGTTAATTCATCGATAACTAAAAGACCAAACCTCACTGCGTTCCTCCTAGAAGAAAAGCTGAGGTTAAGCCCTGGCTAATGTAGAGTCCAATTTCTTATAATTCATCTCACATCATCGTGTTATGGAAGGCCAACGATCTACCTCTCAAATGTCTCTCTTTTGAAGATAAATCCATAATTCTTCCCTTGATGTCTTTGCTCTCATGGAAGCCACAAAGTATGATGGGTACTAAAGTATTACAATGTAGTACAGTCATAAAAAAGTAATTTGTATATAAAAGGGAGGGCTGGCACCTTCTGGCCTGGGAGGGTAAAGCCGATCCAAATTAATCAATGATCCAAATGAGGTCTTCATTTGTTTTTATGTGGGCAGCAAAGCTTCCGGACTAGGGGTGAAAGTCTTACTGCCCACCACTCAAACACAAACCCCAAGACCCCTTTCCTTTTCTCTCAAGTGTTGCTCTGCCAAGGACAGGGTTTGATACATGAGTAAACAGAAATCCTTGAATTTACAATGCAAACAGTTATTGGGATTGAAGTGTCTTTGAAATTAAATAAATAATAGAGGCCTAATTTTTTATAAAAAAGATTGAAGATGAAACTTCAAGATGTAGTCATCATGGCTTTTCATGTGCAGGTAAAGCCAAGTGGCCCCCCTCCCAAAACATGTGCATTGGCGCACAAATTTACACACACACTCACACTTATACGCACACACACACACACACACTAACGCTAAAACACCCACTTCCACATACACACTCATTCATACATGCATACACATATAGATACATACATACTCATTCTCTCCCCGCCTTATTCCCTTACCCTTCACTCATTCCCACACTCCCACACAGTTTTGTGGGACATTCCCAATCTATTTTTGTCCAAGCCTGCTGCTCCGCTGTCCAGCTTTCCAGTAAGGGTACAATCGGATGGAGACGGAGGTGTGTTTCCCTTGGGTGCTGCCTTAGGCCTGCTCCCATCCCAATAATCCGTGACTTATAGGTCCAAAGTGCCCTTTAAAGCAGTCTATGGAGGCTCCATACTGCTAAAGGGCCAAGTGGGGCGATCAGAGTTGTTTGTAGATCATGTTTATATAACGCCAGCTGCCAAAATCAAATTTCCACTGCTTATTTTTCAGATCTGGGTAAATACGATGTAAATTATTTTGGACAGCTTGGGGTTATCCCGCTAGGTGTAAACTGTAGGGGTCTGTCTACAAAAATGTTTAGTCTGTGATAGGGGAACTGCCACATATTTTAGTTTAATTATATTTATTCATTAAAAACACCTATAGTTTGTGGGGGGGGGTTTGTTTAAATAACAGCACAGACCTTAATTAATTTTAAAGTTCCCTGGGTAGTCAGGGCAGAGCAGAGGATCTCCAGAACCGGCCCACGATCCCCAGTGTCCACCAAAGAAGGATAGTGGGGCAGCGACCTGGGGGAAAACTTATGACTGTCCTGTGACAGAACTCTTAGGAGGTATGATGGAGGGGCGGAGCTAGCCTCGGTGAGCCTTTAACTGGGCGGGGAGAAGGGAAAGTGGGCGTAACATGGGCAGAGACTGGGCGTGACCACACGGAAAAAGACACATTTCCACCATTCTCTGATAATATCCAAGTTTATTTTTCCTTATTTGAAAATATATATTTTTTTGTCAATGTGGTACATTGGATATCCAAGGCCATAACATATACTATATTTTTTTTTTTTTAATATATATATATATAGTGATCATATATTTGATGACTATATATATACGACTTATGAAATACTCCTTCGCTGTTTTCCAATCTATTTCCGGTGTCAGATTTTCCATTTGTTACAGGGCCCATAGACCACAATTATTATTTGTTAAGGGTCTTTACATATTCATCAGCTTTTCCATACATAATGTACGCTTTTGGGAAAGCACCTGCGCCCTGTTCTTAACACATATCCAGCTCAAAAGAAAAATGTAATTTTCATAAACCCATTCTTCCCCCCCATCTAGCTCTGCGACAGAGAACGGAAAATATAGGAAATTAGAGTCAGGAGGATAGGGGGTGTGGAAGCTGGAAGGGGGATATGTGTTTTCTCTGTTTTTTATTTCTATTTGGCAAGGAACTCTCCCAGAAGAAACGTTCCACGTTGAACTTTATTTCCTGCACATTCTGGTTTTCGGAAAAAAATCATTTTTCATCCTACATATCGGCTCAAAAACAAAAAAGGATGGAATGGCTGACAATAAACTTTCCGATGCTTAAAGCATCTGTAGGATCTTTGTCCGACCTGCTTTATGTTGGTGGAGCACAAACGCTTGAAGAGGGAGACATGGAGAGATCTGCAAAGTCAGCAACAAATTGCTGTGTAATGTCTACCAGATTCCTGGCACCACAATATTAAACCCCCCACCTCCTTCGTCCCTAAAAAAACCACTGAGATCTTTACCTCCCTCTGACTCAGGTTAACGTTCAGCCCCGTCTCTTTTCTGGCCAAAACAATAATTTCATTGCTATTGCGAGTTTCTGTCTTTCTGTGTCTCGTGTATTTTGCTCTCCTAAGATGACCTCGAATTAAGTTATGACTCCTACAAACTCCAAAAAAAAAAGAGCATAAAGAGATATAAAAGATTAAGCAAACTCTAATTTCCACCCAATAAAATACATTATAAGGATAAAAAAATCACTTGACTTTTAAATTCCAATTGTTCAGCTCTATGAAATATGATGGCGCCATCAAAAGAAAGGACCTCTGAGGTCATGTCTATACCTGGGACCTCTTAGTGTTTGACCCGCGGGTCAACACCCAGATAATTTTGTTTCTTGCCCCTGAGACAGGGCACCTACACGAGCTTCTAGTTTCCCAGCGTTCTATTTAGTGTTGGCTGGTTTTATATCTGGGAGAAGCGGTGACAACAGCCTGAAACCTAAAGTCCTAGAGGGGGCTTGTATTTTGGGATCCGAGGCAATGGGAGAGCTGTGTTGCTTCTATACCCATAATGGTGGCTTCAGACTGGACTATTTGCTTCTGAAAGGCCTGTTGGCTTTTCACGTGTCTGCTGTCTGCCTCTCCGGTTCAAATTACGCTCACAACTTCATTACTATTACAAAAACAGGTGTCATGGTTACCCACGGACATTGTTACCTGACAATCATGCCGGGAAAACTGGTTTGCAAATACAGGTTGACATGAATCGTGAACCAAGCTGCTGGGGGTGAAGGCATTGGGAGCACGTTAACATGCTTGCGCATTCACACGCTTGTGCTTTACTGTTGTGAAAATGAATGAGACGGGATGGAATGTCGGTTGTTGTGTTATATAATATTTTCAGAAAGGGGATGGAGAAGCTGGTGGACCCGACATGGTCTACTAGTTGAAGGACATACCATGAGCTTCTTGGAAGGAAGGGCAAGTGGTGGTGAGATGGTTTATACAACATCATTGTTGACACAAGGGACACATTGGAAATTAAAATTGGCCCTGGTACTTTAAGGCCATTAGCCAAAAAACATTGTACTCTCTTACATGTTTGCAGCATACGGCCACTTGCCTCCAACCACTGGCTGCACACTTAAAGTCAGAAGAGTAAAACTACAAAAAAAGAAGCCCATAACTGTTTCCTCTAAAACAGAAAAAAAGTATAGAATTTGTCTGTATAGGAAAATATAAATAATACATCACTATGGATTTTTTTTAATTAATGTGCTCTGCATTCTACACTCGCTTACTCAACTCCGACCCTGAATCACTCACTTTTATGAGTGATGATGATGAAGATGTACACTGTAAAATTTCCACTTCCACTCAGACCTTAGTCATAATGTCATTATATGGCCGGGCTCTGGGTTTGAACAGTCATATCGTTATCTCACAACAAAGTTAAACGGGAACTCCCAGAGCTTTGTTTATTACAACCCGACTCCTTATCATACTGCCTGTGGGATACAATAGAATAGCTCAGTCTTAATCACCCAGTCAGACACTCTGACCAATGGAAGTCCACGCCATAAAGTATCAGCGCAGTGTGGTGCTTTCTTCTTTAGTGAGTCTGTTTCTGGGAAGTGCACCCCATTATTACCAGTTAATCAATATTTTTGGGACCTGATGTAATGTCAGCACGATTAGATTTCATTAATTCATGCAAGGTTCCTCTGCTTGCCAATAATTCTTGGGTTGCGAAAACAAAAATTCTTGGATTGCAGATCCAGACAAGCAAATCCTCTACAGAGTGTAATTTAAAAGATTGCAAATTGACTCTTTTTTTTTGGAATGAACTTCGGAAAATGTATGAAAAATGAGCCAAGTTCAACAATACACACAAGTTGCAAGCATTTGATGTGTTCAGTTCCATTACCAGGCAACACGTGCGGAAAGAAATCCGGTGTCACCCTGTCATATAAACTACACGGTTTATTCCATTTTCATAGAGCATTGCATAATAAAATAAATACATCAGTCAAATCCACGGCTTTTCTGTGCAGCACAAAAGTCTCTAATTTAGGTGCTAGAAAGTGCCGGGCTCAGTGGAGACGGCCATACCTGGGAACTGAGTTTGACCCAGGGTCTCCGGGTAAAGTGCCGCTCTCACAGATATATCCCCCTTAACATTCACCCACTTAAGACTGCCTGGTGCTAGCTCCGCCTCTACACAAGGCTAGTTCCACCCCTCACAAAGCCACTCCCCCAGAAGGAGCGCGCCGGGTAACCTGGGATGGAAATACGGCGTAATTTGCTATTTTAATATATATATATATAAAAGGTTTAGGTTTAAAGAGCACACATTCGCTTTACGATCAGGCTGTGGAGGGTGATATTTAATACCTTATACATTGTGCTCGTATATATCTATAATGTTCTAGCCCTCTCAGCACTGCGGTTTTGGAGATCTGCGCGCCTCATTTGCCTTGGAACGGGAAGCCGAGCTCTGCTCAGGATCATCTTGTAACCATTGTCCTAAACACAGAAATGTTCCTGAGAACTTCCAAGTTCAGACGATGTTCCAGACAACTGTTAAAGTCCAGGTCTCGCTCGAGGCCTATAAATCCTGACTTGAAGTACGAAAGTAACACCCATATTTTTCCATGGTTAAGCTCTTTTGGCTGTTATTGAGATGTTAGGAAAATGAAAACACTTTTCTACAGTATAATATAATATCAGTCCTGAAGTAGCAATACAGAATTTAGGTCGAGTGCTACTGTAGAGCGGACCCTGGGCAGGGTACCAACCACCCTCCAATTGCTTAAACTCTACGGTCGTTTTCTTCACCTTGCACGACTAGATAGGACGTAATGTCCACCTGCTTCATCTCAGAAGGGTGTGTTCTGTTGGGTAAATATAGACGAGGGAGTCTGTGCCTGCTGAATACCTCCAAAGCGTGCCATTTTTTTTGCAGGACAGTGCCGGGAAAATGGGCCGGTTGGAGACATCTCTGATCTCCCCTTACCTGCCCAAGAAGCTGTGAAGTTGTCGAAGGTCCATGCGAGATGGCTTTTTGGGGAAGATGGACAAAGGCCACACTTCTGACCTCACCCATTCCTAGCTCCAGTCCCGCCACTTGCCATACCCCAGCAGTCCTGAGTTGGGCATCTGATATGGTGGGGGAGGGGTATGCATCTGGATAGGAAGATATGAAGCAGACGTTTGGCAACTTCTCCAAAAACTGAGAAATAGAGATTGGACTGTATTGAACTTTTTATTTCATATTTTCCTACTAAGCTTTGCAAAGTTGTATGATTTCCATTTATTCTTGAGGAAGGGTGATCTCCATACCTGGGGACTTTCTTGGTTTCTCCTGGAGACTCCAGGGGAAGAAGCTGCTTCTTCAATTTATGTTCCTTCAATTAACTAGCCAGGTCCTTACGCTAGCACAAGTCACATGACGCCATGTTAAACACGTGACCAGGTGACGGCTCTTTCCAGAATTTTTGGAAAAACCTGACAATTCCACTGACATTTCCATCAGCTTCGTTTTGTTGAACATATTGAATTTGTTCAATGGATCAGTGAAGCAAACGATAAGCGTGCTTTGTTCTTTAAGTAGGGCTAACCCTGCATAAGACCGCCTAGCCCCTTCTAGCCCCAGGGAGCATTATATGAGTTAGGAGTGGGTGGAGAATTGGATGGAGGGTGGGTGTGGCTAAAGGGAAGATCGACCCGGGGACCTCTGTTGCATGTGATCTTCTCTAAGGGGGACACTTGGGATATGATGTCATATCCTGTTGTCTAGCACAAAGAAGATGTCCTCGGAATTGTAGGACTAGGAGAGCGGCCCCTGTAGATACATCTCTGTGAAAGCACTTTCTATGGGTGTGATGGAGGATATATGATTATCTACTAACCTGGGAGAGCACAGAAATGTAATAAGCTTCAAATGCCTGATATCGTATAAATATCCCCTGGTACTGAAATGTTTTAGCACTCCCATACTGGCTTTTCTCCAGAAACTGGTAGCCTCTCCTAGATTTAAATAGTCTTTTGCATGACCAGCTCCGCGACAAGTAACGGGTTAGTCACTGCCCCGTGGGTCTGTGGCGTGTAAAGGTTTAGTATGCTGTCTTTGTGGTTTTGTGGCAGGGGGATGGTTTTTCTCCGAGCTAGAATTTTATCTACGAGGGAACAGAACGCTGCTCTGGAGAGGATATCGGGAGGAAAGATAACCGTCTGCCTGCACTTTGTGACAGGAAAGGGTTACTAACGGCTCGCAGTGGGGGGAAGGTTAATGTTTCAACTTATTTTTTTTTTTACTGGCAGGAAACCGATTAGTCTTTCATGCTCACATCTCCTTATGAAGGTATGTTAGAGCGGCCTCGGAAATGCTTGCCCGTGATGTGAAAAAGTGATAGAGGAACCGATGTGTATCGAGTTCCGAATATGTTAGGTGTAAATGAAGCACGTCACACCGTGTATATTATTATCATTTCCACAACTCTAATGGTACATTTCCATGACTCCTAAAGATGGAGGAGCAGCGATGGATGAGGTACTAATTACGAGCAAGCTTTGATGGTCTCTCTCTGGAGACAGATTATGGGGTCTAATAGCCCATTTGAAGTGCAAATGTATCATTCACCCAGCAACTCCTGGCTTCCATTAGTTGCTTCCTCAATTATTTCAATATGAACCATAAGGAGACCTGTGACACTCGAGTTGCAGAACCGGTGGAAAAACCTTAATGTCGATGTAGTTATTCTAGGGCCATCTTGGCCTCAGAAGAACTCTATGGTCTCTACAGTGTCGGCCAACTAGCACCATGTAACTTAACCATGTTCTCTATGCTACTTGTGTATATGATGAAAAAGCACAGCTTCCTTGTATAGAGGCGACGATACGGAAATAACTTAGAAAGGGTGTTGAACATGAATTCTGTCTTGTTTCCACATCTACTGACAAAATACCTGGCAAATGATGGGTTCTGTAGGGTTATCATTGCCCCTCATCTAACTCTATGATTATCTGCAGTAAAGAGGAACGTCTAACGTGATGGTTTCAAGAAGGCTAGGCTCCTAACCACGTTTTCCTTTCTGTAGATATAGAAAACGCAGCATTCCGGCAGAAGTTGTATCGGTTAATAATACAGTTAATTACTCATGGGATAGGCATATGGCTCCTGATTATAAGATAAGACCAATGAGTCGGATAAGCTTTGAGTTTTTTCAGCAGGACAAAAATGTCCAGGGGTGAAATAGTTCTTATTTGCTGTCAAGTTCTATGTTTCCGTGTATTGAAATGCATAAAGCTCTGTATGAAGAATTCCGTGTTACAAGGAGACATCTGGTTACCATACAATAAGGACGGCTCATGCTCAAGCGAGAACTCTCCTTGTAGGTGTTTGTGTGAAAAGCCCAAAGGTGACTCATTGCAGGGTAACCGTTTTCACATCTGTAACTATTAAAAGGAATTGAAAGTGAAAATTCATAAGGAGAAGATATGAATCATTGAGCGTCAGAGTGCCTCCACTCTCAGCGTTCATGTACTTGTTACATGTTCATGTATATCAAGGTTTTTTAAGCAACATTAAGATCAGGTTGCCCCATGTTTACGCTCAACGATGGACATCCATGCATCTGAGGACACTTCAGATTCTGTTGAGGGTGACTTAAGAGCTGCATGGTTCAGATGAACTCAGTAGGGACATGAGGACAAAGCTCAGCGATGCTGAGATACATTTATGAGACACGTTCCTGTAACACTTCATCGTATGGATTTACGCCCAAGCACATTGCAAGGTCTGCCCAGGATCAGTTGATTTGCCCTTCATTTTAGCCTCCTTAGTGTTAACTCTGATGGCTAATGTGTCGACCTTTGAGACTTCTAGGTATAGCTGGAAAGTATGATAAATTGTCCATTTTAGGATAAAACGTACTTAAGAAAAAAAAAAAACTAAAAAAAGTTAGAGAAAGGCAGTTTAATGTTTGCGTTGTTCTCCCGAATGTTAAAAAGTTTTTTCATCAGTGCATCGAGGGTAGGCAGTAAATCACAAACATATGAGTAACATGCACGCTGACATCAAATTCCTCATATTAGGGCACTTGCCAATGAATCACTAACTATTAGTTTTAAAAGTAAACTTTTCCATTACATCTGGTTTGAATCTGTTTTCCTAGCAACGTTGACCCAGAAGAAATGTCACAACAACCGCTCGAGTCGGTACAATATACAGTATGGAAAGAAGCCCCCACTGTTTCTATCAATCTGCCCCCTGCATCCTCAGTTTGCTCTCAGGGGTACTGTTGAAAAATGTTTAATCACGGTTCTATTTATTTAAACTATTTTTAATTTTAATGAATATTAAATAATAATCCCAAATATCAAGTAAATGCAAAAACATGACTGGGAAGAACCCGAAGGTCCACCAGACCATGGAACAAGACTGGACAGTATCTATGAGGCCTAATATTTGGTTCCACCAATATAGATTTCATGAGTTATTATATTTTGATTTACGATATGCGTGCTCTTCCAGCTTTAACGCTGACGTTCAGAGCTATGTTTTTAGTGCTGTATATGACCAGTTTTTTTACATCATCTTAACTGCACATATAGACCCAAGCATAGCACACAGCATGGATCTCTTTATTATATATAATTATTGTATTAATATTTAGAGTATTATGTAATATGATGTCCCTGTACCAAACAGAAAGCCTCAAGGTCATCTGTAATGATCAAAGTCTTGCCCATCAAAGGAAGGACTCATGAGGGAAAGTCTAGGATTGAAGGATTTCTGCCATGACCAGGGACAGACTGGCAGTCACAAGGCCAGTGACCGCCTGATGATGTAAGTGCGGCCAACAAGTGCGTGCGTTCAGATATATCCAGCACCTGGCTGCACCTGTGTGCCCAATGCCTCGCCATGACCCCCCTCTTTGGGTACTGTGGCTGCTGATTGTCTTGGAGTTAACAAAAAAGCCAAGATGCACACAAAGTGAGGCGCAGAGATGCCACAAAACCCACCAAATGCACGTTCCCAAACCAGGAATAAATGCAAAAACGGGACTGGGAAGAACCCGAAGGTCCGCCAGACCATGGAACAAGACTGGACAGTATCACCTATGAGATGTGGTGGACCCAGCAGCCAGAGGTAAAGCCCTGACACCAATGCAGGAAGTAAGAAGAGTCTCCAACTTTGTGGAAGACTCTATATCTTGAGGAACACTATTGCCTCTAGGGTCCGTAGTTGTCCTATTTTGACATATAAGAGGTTTGTTTAGAGTTTTTATTTTGTATGGATTTGGAAAAATCATTTTTATCGAACACTATATTACAAAGTTAGACATTATGGTCTCTTAGGGGCAGATTACAGGAAGGTAATAAACATTTTAATACAGCTGCTCCCACCACATTTCAGAAGACCCTCTTTGTTCCAGCTGTTTCTTCCTCCTCAGTTACCTTCCAGTTTTCCAATGGGCTATACCAACCAACTCCATGAATCTACAATAAGCTGGAAAAAGTCGATTTTAATGATATATTGCATGGTTTCTTTTTTTCTTAGAAACGTAATGTGCCTTCTAGAAGAAGCCAAGATAATACCAGAAAGTAAGCAGATCCATCTCATAGATATTCAATTCCAACTGCCTTCACATGCAACGTGGATTCATGAGACCTCCAGTTTAACCCAAGGCAAAGTAAGTTAAACAATTAGCAAACTGGCTGAAGAGATATAATCAGGTGGATTAAAAATAGTGCTGCGAGAGATTTAAAAGGCTTTGGGACACTGTCAAAAGATTTATTTATAAAATACTGTCATATTCCGTAGCTCTGCACAGTGTTTATAATGATTGCAAACAAAATTACTTCTTATTGTAAATTATTTATAAGAAAGTAAGGGCAAGGGCTGGACATGAGTAATCATTTATGCCCAATGGACTTCAACCAAATTAAATGGAACGAAGCACCGATCCAATCGAAGCATTTGTTGCCAATAATTGGAAATATTTCAAAAACTAAAATAAAAACTACAAATATGATTATATGATCCATAATGTGAGATTCCAAAAACCTCTGCCAAGCGGATTTTTGGTGGCTCATTCATTGAACTCCAAACCTCCCTTAGAATGCTACAGAATGTTGTGTTCTGTGACGTTCCAGAATGAGAACACCCAATGGTGCCCTATAGCTTGAAAACTCTGTGAAGGTGGCAGGCCTCCTGAGAACTACCTTCACAGGGTGAGAACCTGCTTGAGAACTCCATTGGGTAAGAACCTTATGGAAAACAAGTGGTTGCGGACAATTAATGGACACCAATGGGTACCACCTTTCCCCTGGCAGCTCCAGCTAGACTAAAAACCCAAAACATTCATATACTAACTGGGTAGATCCACCAATAAGTCTACCACGTGAAAATGGACAGGCTGGATGATGCTATCACGGTACGTCAAAACCAGTCAGGCCTTCAAAATCAGGTATCCCTCCCTACACCTTAAGAAACGGTAAAGCCTTTGCCTTTTATGTATATATTCTGTACTTTCTGAACGGAAAAAATAATGGGTTTCTTGCCCTGTCAATGAGTTTCATAGTTTGGTATACACCATGATTGGACTTATTATGGCTATGGCAGAATCCCTTTCAGTGATGGACCTGGCGAACCTTGTAATACTGAGCTTACACATTAAGCACCACTTATAACCACCTGAATAAAACATACGTGTTTTACCGATATCAGATATACCCCAGATAAACAAAACTGTGGCGCAAATACTTCCCATCACAAAGAAAAATCCAAACCAGTTGGCCCAATTCCATACGTTAAATGTTCCTTCGAGATAAGTTAGGAGTGTCAGGGAGTCCACTACAAAACTCCAACTGTGAGATCAATAATCCCAGAGAAGAACCATATCTGTTATCACTACTTTGATGATCCAGGGTCCGGGGCTACGTGTCATGGCTCTTCGGTTTAAACCATGTCCACCTCTCCTATTCGCCAATTACCAAGTTCAGATTCAAACATGACCTCTTAAGCCTTAATCACATGATGAAAAGAGGTTAGCGCGATTTACGGTTTGAAACGTGTCTGTTGTATCCATATGACTCCCACACTGGCTTTCCCATCTGCAGACCCTCTGTTGTGATTTTTACCAAATGCTTTAACATATGTTACAATTTCCTCTAAAACAAAGTTTGAACACAATTCTAACAATCGCGTTATACAATCCCATCTGGTAGATACATATATATACATTTCTTGCTGAAACTGCATTTTTTTGGAGCACTGTGGTATGTGATCATGTTTTACATGTTATATTATGATAAACATAAGTGTAATTATGTTTGTTTTTTTTTTGGTCCATTAGCTACTAGCTGTAATGAGCTGCTGCCGTGGCAGAGACGTTCACTAAGAACTTGATCTTAATACATATAGTGAGATTTGATTGTGGATTGTGGAGCTGAATTGGTCACTTGTGAATATAATCTTAATGAGCGATCTTTTTTCCGCAACAGCGTAGATTAGACGGGTCATTGTAATGAGCCCACCATGACATCAGAATATAACTGATATTTACAGAGATTCTGGCGAAAATCAACAATATTGTAATATTTGAATTATACCGTGCTACAAATATTTGTGCTCCGTGAATGAGAAATAACATAAATATTTAGAACTGACACAGCGTCGCCTGACATTAGGTTCTAACCGGTTTACCCCTGGGGGGGGGAATCCAATCCTGGATTTAAACGAATCCAGCCTAAAATGGCAAAGTGCATGGCCCGTGTGCTCTTATCTGATATATTAATGGATAAATACCGGTACATGGATACATCATAGTGATCGCCCCGACGCGTTTCTAGTAAAGGAATGAAGCAGAAAGAAATAACCCGTCCTATTTGTCATCAGGCTTCCCTCAATGATCTCTCCTTCTTATTACTCAAACGCACGGCTGCATCCTTTCTATGAAGCAAGATATTTCGCAAGCCTCGCGGCTCCTAACACCCTCCGAATACACAAGTCATTCAGGATTTACAGTAACCCGCAATAAAAAGAATAGAAATTTCAAACAAAGGGGCCGAGTGACGGTAAAAAGCCTGAGAGGTAGTAGATAAGCGGAGCAGCCTCGCGGCAGAAGTGGTACAGCTTAACACAGTTAAGGGAATCTAAACACACATGAGATATTCTGTGTCTAAGGTCGAGACCCGGGACTGCGAGCAGACTATATGGGTCAGAATGCTTCTTATCTGCCGTCACATTCTATGTTTTTTTTTTATGTTTCCAATATAAGCTGAAAGAGGACTTCAGTGGCTTCGGTTACAAAGAGAAAAAGCATGATGAATTATGGATGCAGCTAAACAAAACACATTACATCAATATTTATGAATGGCGTGTAAAACGTACGCGGGGACAGAGAAACGTGTATCTAGATACGTCTATTTCTAGGCAAATATTTAACTATTTCCAGTCTAGAACAAGTTCTAGAGTCTGTTGCTGGGAGAGAATGGGTTAAATGCTGATACAGTAACGTCCCGTACCATGGATGGACTATATCTCGATGTATTAGGCTATGGGAAACGCTGAAGCGGCGTTTACTCACCAGTTAGAGGTAACAAAGGGTAATTGAGAAGGGATGCGTCTGACAATGCCCCAGCTGCCTCTCCGATCCCAGCCTAATACCGTGTGAGAGCAAAGTTTGAAACTTCAGCCTGATCTGGCTCACTCCCCGACTGCTTTCTGTACGCTGCAGCTGGGGAGGGGACGTGAAGAGCTGGGCGGACTTAATGAACCCGGCGCTTCTGTATCTCCATTCATCTCCTTTAAGGTGGCCTGCGGGACATTGTCGGAGACCTTTTTTTTTTTTTTAAGATGCGGGGTGGAAAATTCCGTTATATATGCTGTGGACGTATGAGCTCGTGTGTAAAGATTGCGTCGGAGGTTGCAGGGGAATGATGTCGAAGCGAATGAATGACAGCGAAGAGTGAAAGGTGCGGCGGTCAGATTTACGCCGACGCATGTAGCGAAGTATAGGAGGCTGGCGCAACGTTTGTTCATCGGGACCCAAAGTTACGTCGGAGTGACAGACGCGTCACCGACAACTGAAAGAAAGGCTATGACGATGTTTTTAAACAATGGCAAATACATAAAAACATAGTTTGAGCGGCTGATAAGAGCCGTCAGCCCATCTAAAGACTCAGCCGTCAACTCTTGTCTTAGATTGAGGAGAGTGATGTTCCAATCCCATGCATGTTTACATTCCCTCTTTGTATTAGCGTCTACCACCTCTGCAGGGAGGCTGTGCCACTTATCTACCACCCTCCCAGTAAAGTAAAACGTCCTTACATTCCGCCTAACTCGTATTCGCCCCTAACAAACTGTGATTTTCTACCCTATGCATCCTGGTTGTGATATTTCAGTTAATGTGGACTGCAGCTCTCATTATGCTCAGCCACGCTTAGGAAAAAAAGGCGTACTCTCATATATAGCTTTAAAAAAGTGTAAAACTGTATTTGACCATATATTACATTTCTTTATTTCTGTCTTTTATCGTTTTTCTCCCATAACTGTGGTTTAGTGCCCAAGCTGGGTACCTCTTTTTACGTGACTTTGTGACCGAGCAAAGGATTTAGGAGAAAAATAATATTTTTTTATTTATAGACATTTTCTGTTGTTTCTATGCACGTTATTTCTCTAGATTGTAAGCTCCTGTGTCCAGGGCCCTTTCCTGTGTTACATACTACTTGTCATGTCCTGTCTACCCATTGTACAGCGCTACAGAATATGATGGCGCTATAAAGAACAATAAATAATAATTATAATAAAAAATACTCATACCAAGCAAACATTTTGAGATAATAGAAAATAGAGGGACACCAGGGGAGGAAAGAGGGACGAGGGGGGGTTTAGGGCCAAAAGAGGGACTATCCCTTCTGAAGAGAGACACTGCGTTGTGAAGATCCATTGAATATACACAGAATTCCTACCAGCCATCTGACGCTGGGAAGCTTCCAATGCTTTCACAGATAGATGTCGGTTAAGGTTAAGTGTTTTGCCGTAAATACGTTTGGTGACCTCAAACCACTCTGTCCTCCCAGGGGTGCTGTCCGGGGTCAGGTCTAGGGCTGTGCCCCCCATTAATACATTGCCAGGTAAGGCTTTTAGAACAAAAAATATTTCTAGCTGGTTCCATATAGATTATTACACCATTTAGGGCTGAAGAACAAAGTTTGAGGTGGTAGATATTTGGAACAGTCTCTCAGTAGAAGTGGTAGAGGATAATATAGTTTAAGCATGCATGAGATCCTCAATCAAGGAGAAAATGGACAGACTTGATGGGCTGAATGGTTCTTATCTGCTGTAAAATGCTATGTCATAGAGCGACTATGGATGGATGGAATATCTAGATATCCATGAGTGGAAGGTTGGCTTTCTTGTGTTTAGATGGTGGCAATGGCCTTAAAAATTTGTCATCTCTTACTCCGCATTAAATGTGTTTTCTGTTCCCCATTTGGTCTCTTTTGCAACAGGATCATGGTGTTATCACCGATGCCCCATGCACATTGAGGTCAGACACCCTTAAAATGTTCTTCCTGCAAGTCTGTTATAGAAATGAGCCAGGCCGTCCACCCAGCATCGCCCATCACAAGATATAGGAAGGATTACAAATCAGCAGTACGTAAAAAGTCATACGAGGAGATCATTAAATAAAATGATACGTCTCGGTGGATCTTATGCACATGGAGAAGACCTGTGACTGCTGAGTGAACATGTTATCCTCTCAGCTAATGATACCAATCCAAGGAAAGCCCACTTCATTAAGGCATCCAGTGCAGAAGAGGACTTCAGGAGAAGGATGAAGTATGTGGTGGTAGACAATATTGTGTCAGGACTTACACAAGGCATAAAGAACTGTGTTCTAGGTACTTCAAGCCATTCTACTCTTCAGGAGAGGATGGATGTCCACCAATGCGGAATGGGATGGTATTTCTGGACCATTGTAAAGGCCTTCAACCTACAGACAATTTACATAATTCCATGGATCTTGTCCAAAAGGTTTAAAGGGACAGGTACTAAAAAACCAACTAATTCACCACCCGAGTACTAAGAGTTGAATTCTGATTGGACTGTCATGACAGAAACATCCATTACAGTACAATTAATATATTGCTAATTGTGGGACTGAGGATGTTCTACCTATTGTGGTTGTCCAACGTTCTGACGCCAATAATACGATTTGAGACCAATGGCCACAATGTTTTATTGTAAATTATATGACTATCACACTATTGCTCACTCTACAAACAGTGGAGGTGGCATCTCTCTTGGGTAGTGTATTATTCCTTTGGATTTTATGCATCGTCCTATTTGCTCCTCAGACTTTTCCCAAATGATAGAATCCAAAATGTTTGAACCGACGCACTATTGTTATCATATCTCTCTCACATCATACCATGATGGTGGAACACTGTTGATTATAGATGTTTCAAGGCAACCTCAGTCTCGACACGGAGTGACATGATGTCATCAGAGAGAACTCATCTACATTGGAATCAAACACCTCACGGGAGGTAATACTGCATGATTTCATTCTTCCTGCGACGTCAGTCTTTCAACAAAAGGCCCTTGGTCATCCACCTCCTCCACTGCCGCTGTCCTCACTGCAGAGCCCCAGGATA
Organism: Spea multiplicata; assembly: GCA_009364415.1. Lineage (NCBI taxonomy): Eukaryota > Metazoa > Chordata > Amphibia > Anura > Pelobatidae > Spea > Spea multiplicata. The sequence continues at coordinate 40,253 of VKOC01006973.1, forward strand.
TGATGTCATATCGCAGCACTCCCGGTCTTATAGTGCTTAAGATCTCTCTTGTAACTGGCCAATCGAGCAGCACACCAGAGGGGCAGATTGCCCAAGAGTGTGATCTGACCCCCAGATTTGCACCAGTGGGACTGCCGCACCCCCCAGACTCGCTGTCCTAAGCCTAGTTGGCTTAGGCCAGAATATGTCGCTGACAAGAGGAGCCAAACCTCCTATTTCCAGGTCAAAAAACTGATGACGAAGACCTTGTTCTATATAGTTTTTTTGAGTGTTTAAAGAAGGATCGTTGGTTCTTTTCAGTCTACTTTTGTAAGTAGTTACAAAATTCTTAGGCTTCATTTTTTTATAGTTACGTTAAAAACTGCCATGCAAAGTTACAAATCTTAACAACATATGTGGGCATTTTTTATATGTATTTTGCAATGTAGAGCATTTCAGTTCTCTGGGCGGAGTACGAGTCGTCTCTCATAAACCTTAATTTAAACCTTAATATCTTGGAGTCAGGACTGGACTAGAGACGACGCGGCAGCTCCGGCACTTTAAGGCCAGCAGCCGCCAAATAACACAAGTGTGGCCAACAGCGGGATACGAGAGGCTGCCAATTATGTCTTTAAGCTTGGCCAAAGGCCCACCGTCCAGAAGCCCACCAGACATTGGCCAGTTTGGGCCTGCTCAGAGTATCCAATATTAAGCAGTTAAAAGTGGCTCTAAATGTTGATAACTGAATTTTTTCTGAAAATATATATTTTTTATTTGGAAATATTTTTTATCTGAATGACAGGAGATGGTCACATCTTGAAAGAAGAATTTTTTTCACATCTGGGGAATTGAATTTCTGAACACGCAAAAGAAAACTTTGAAGCTGTGCTACTGAAAGGGAAAAAAACCTACAAAAAGTTTGGTGTTTTTTCCTCCGTACCGGCTTTTTTTTGTTCACACGCGGCCTTCATGGCATTTCCCTTCTGAACAAAAGATTTTGAAGCAAAGGCTAGTACTGATGCGTTTGTTCACAGCATGCGGTCAGGAGGAACCCAGCGTCATCCAGTAGGTTTCTCTAACCCCCCGCCGGTAACACGGACCCGGGTCGTCGGCACACTTTCTGGATTTTTTTTTCCACAGAGGAAATACAATCTGGAAAACATCTGAACCGCCCACTGCGTTTAGGAATATTGTTCATGTTGAAGCACATACTTCCCAACCATCCTGATTTTCAGCCACTATCCCACCAAATGCCGATCCTGCCGGGCCGGTTGGCCCACCTCTAACCATCCCGCCAACATGCGGCCCAACAAAAGTGGCCAGATTTGGACAACCGACATGTTGGGTTGTATGGTAGTGGCTTCAGTGTGTAGGGAGTGCTAGAGAGGTTGGCATGGACATGGGCGGACGTAGAGGGAGGGTAAAGGGGGTAATGGCCGAGGAGAGTGGGGTTTGTCAGAACGCGTTGGCCCAGAGTTCTCTGGTGGTAACCCGGAGAAGAGGCGCTTCTCCCGGGGTCTCTGGGCAAAACCTAGTGAGGTCCCAGGCATGGTCACGCGTCACGTTTCCATATCCAGTAGGCGGCTGTCCACTGTAGCGCCCAATCTGTAGCCGCAGCACCAGATCCATGGGTCTGGAGCGATGTTGGTCAGCGGCCCATTGGGCATTTGCCCGTTGTGTCAGATGTCCAGTCCAGGCCTTGAAATAAACGTTAAAAAAATGGGGGGGAATACACTTTTAGGACATATGTTTAGAATATTTTACCTACAATTTGTATAACTATGCATAAAATAAACTGATGTAATGATGCCTGCAGAAAACAAACCCACCTTATGTATAAAAGAGGGGAGCAGCCACCTTACTTCTCAGGATCTGCAAGCTTATTCCTCCCCATTAAATGTATACTTAGCCTGATTATTACTCCTCCTGGTGGACAGGTTCTCCTTTCTGCAGCAATAAGACCTTTTTTTAATACCTGTTCCTCCTCTTACTCTGACATCATATATTTTCCGCAGTTTAGGGTTTCGCACAGGAACATGTGGTTGTGTCATATCGGAAACACAGTGCTGATGACCTCATCTCACAATGAGAAAGACCTATCGTATTTTATCATTTATTACCGTACATCAGACAAAGGGCTTTTTGGGGATTTTATGTACCTCCGCAACATGCAGCTGTCCACATTCTTGAAATCAGGGAGGTCCAGGGGTTAAATACCCTCTTGGAGATCTTGCAAGCCCACCCTATCCCCTTTTGTTTTCTGATGTGTTTTTAGGTGGGTGAGGTTCACCAGGACGTTTTATATAATTTTTCTATTTACGTATTTAGGAATAATACATGTCATTTACAGAAATGAATTCATAAACTAATTATCTGCTGTTTCTGCAGACATCATGGCTCATGAGCTCATAGAAGAGACATCAGAAGGAAAGGAGGGCAGAGCGATTTGGTTCCTCACGTTGAGCCGCAGTGTGCAGCCATTGGCTGGATATACCCTGCGGCGTGCTGTTGTCATCAGGCGGCGGCTGGCCTTAAAGTGCCAGTCCCTGGATTGAATGGCTACTATGCCACCTTTAACACTGAAGGATTGCTGTGTGTAAGTAGCATATTTGTATACGTAATAAGGTCACTATGGTAATATATAATTTGTCCCGTTCATGGCTGGTGTGCCCTTCTTCTTACATAGATCATTTTATTGCAAGATGGTTCAAGATACATCATTGGAAGCAAACCAGAGAATATTTTACTGATCACTCAAGAAAGCCTCAAGACTCGCTGAGGTTCAATGAATAAAGCTGTGCTGCCCTCTAGTGGCAGTAACATAAAACATCAATGTGTGTTATTGTATATGTTATAACTTGCAGAAATAGGTAAGGGTTGAATTTGTGATGCTAGTGTATATTAGTTATAACTTATGTATGTTACTGTGTGTGTAAGTATTAGTATGTTACTGTGTGTAAGTATAAGTATGTTACTGTGTGTAAGTATAAGTATGTTACTGTGTGTAAGTATAAGTATGTTACTGTGTGTAAGTATAAGTATGTTACTGTGTGTGTGTAAGTATAAATATGTTACTGTATGTGTGTAAGTATAAGTAT